>OY757917.1:78431044-78658544 GCA_963585895.1 Sepioteuthis lessoniana | reverse complement strand
CTCACTCTGAGTCAGAGTGGACTTGGGAGTAATGGCAACAAAAGACTAACTCCTTTTTCTTTAGTGCTTCAGATTTGGAGCCTCAACTTCAGATACAGTTTAGTGCAATACTCTGGTTATTTTTTCATGTTTTGTAACACAGAATTTCGGGGAAAAATTTTTTTTTATAAAATTATGTTCTTAAATAGATAAAAATACATAATGAAATATCCTTCTAAAAACTTGTTAATAATTGATCAAGGAGATTTAAAATGTTATTTACATTTCTATTTGGAAGAATTGCCAAAACTAGTAAATAAATTAACATCCCCACCCTAAAATTCATAATAGTTTCTGTAATCTTAGTCAGTAAAAAACAAAAAAATTCTGCAAGTTCAAATGCTTCTTTCTGTAGGTTATGGCTAATAAATGCCATAGAAGATACCACTCATCCTTGTTTGAACAAGCACAAAATTTTCTTATTATTACCAAAGAGGGATTATTTCTGATACAAACAAAAAAAAGCTTAATATTGTAACCATTCAAAGGTTTTCTTTGAATGATGGGATAGCTTTAAACAAAAATGTCTGCACACTTAAATAAATTTTAAATGTCTCTCAATTTATTTATTCTTTTTTGCTGTGAATTGAACTTATCTGAGGACAAAGGGACCAAGTATTCCTAGGGTTAAGTGAATAAAAATCATGTAAGAAAATAGAAATTAAGATAAAATAAAAAATGATTTAAGCATTTTTTTTCTTTTTTAAACTATTCCATGATGTGTAAGTCTTTATAAAAATTCTTAAAAATAAAAAGATTCTGTACTGTTTTATGAAAAAAATTGAAAACATTTTTCATATTTGAGGAGAAAATGAGAGAAATGTTTTTTTAAAAAAATGAGGAAAAAGTATTGATTAGCACAAAGAAATATTGATTAAAAAGTAATGAAAATAAGTTTTAAAAATTCAGTCGGAAATAAGAATAAAGTGGTGGCAAAATCAGGAATGAAAAATGAATGTAAGAGGAATGAACATTGTTGAAAGAAAGAAGAAAAGGACAAAGATATAAAAATGATTAATTGAGTGATTTTGATGGCATGTCAACCTCTCAGGGGTTATCTTATTCCTAGAAGTTTGGAAATTGTCTATATTGCACATTTGTATTTACATTTTTTGGTTGTTTTATTTTTTTGTTTAATGGTATATCAACTTTTATAGGTATTTTAATGTCAAAGCCATTTTTGTTGAAGAACAGCAGTGATACTATTTAACCCAAACCTGTGAGGAATAAGGAATTTCATACCTTTCCCAAGGATATTGGTTCAAAAGTGAATGTAATAGTGTGACTGGAGTTTGAACTCACTTACTTCAATGTTGCAGTTCAGAACTTTAACCATTACACTTTACATCTTTTGTGTATTTTTTTGCACTTGGTTATATGGTTTCAAGTATTCATATCTAATACAAATAATTTTCAAACAAATCTATTTGACCCATGAGTAGTACCCCAACAGGTAATACCAATCAGAGTGGGCCTGGAAGCCATGGCAAGGAATTGGTAGGGTATTGTACAGTTCCTGGAGCTCCAAAACTGGAGCCTTATCATCAAATGCAGTTTAGTCTCATACTAAGGGCACTGCTTTTTGGTGTCTTAGCTCTTTGCTGGATACAGTCTGAGAAACGTTTGAAAGAATGAAAACATTATGAAAGAAAGAAAGAAAGAAAGAAAGAAAGAAAGAAAGAAAGAGAAAAATCCTTGTTGCAAAAAAGTGAGAGAGAAAGAAGTTGCAAAAAAAAGTAGTTATTTAAAATAAAAGAAAATAGAGGCAGAAAGAAGCATAAAATTACAAAAGAAAAAAAGAAAGAGAGAAAGAGATGGAGAAATATCAATAGCAAAAATGTGAGAGAGAGAGAGAGAGAGAGAGAGAGAGAGAGAGAGAGAGAGAAGCAAAAAATTATGAAAGAAAGAAACTGAAGAAAATAAATGTAGCAAAGTGAGAAAATGTTAAAAGATTGATGCACTAAATTAGAAGAAAAAATAAAAAGAATAAAACAAATAGACAAAATAAAGAAAAAGAAGAAAAAACACTAAACAGAATTGTGAAGACTAGAAAGAAGAATAAGATAAAAAGGGTAAAAATATCTGAAAATATGTCAGAAAGAAATAGAGGAAAAGACAATATGGAAGAATTTGAAATGCAAAGCTGAAATAATAAATAGTTGTCAAGTAAAAAAACAAAAAAATAACAAAAACATGAATCCTTTAGGAAAATTCATTACTTTTTCCCATGGAAATATGTTTTTGCATCATTAACGAAGTACAGGATTTGTTTCAAGTTCATCATTTAAAAAAAAAACAAACACAAAAACTGATACAAATAAAAGACAAATATTTACAGACAACAAATTTAATTACAGGACACATCAATTGGTAAACAATTGAGTGAAGATTTGTATAACAAGAAAATTGTCAACCTGAAATCATAGCAGAATAAATCTGTTTAGACAAGTTCATCCAAAGTCTTTGAAATGGGAGAGGGGAAAAGGAAAGGTAAATTTATTTTGTTTTAAAACTAGACATTTTGAAAAATGATCTAGTAATGGCTTTTATATGGAATAACTATAAAAATTAAATCTTTATTGGAAAAGGCTGACTCCTAGCTAACTTAAATAGTTGAGTGATAGTTGTTGTTTAGAACAACGCATTTTTGTTTAATTTTTTGTATTTTTTAAAAAATAAATTTCCGGCTGGAGTCAGGTGACAAAAAGGTCAATGATTATCTTCTTCCTGATCAACAGGTTATTTGCACCACCCTTAATTAAAACTTACAGAAGGAAAGAGATTATTCAGAGGCTCCAACTCAAAAATATGCCAAAGCGTGTTTTTGAAAATGAATCAATCATATCTCAGAGGGTTGCTCTCCTGATAGCACGTTCTCCAGGGTCAAAAAGAGAATAAGATTTAGGTTTATTGCCATAAGGAAGAATGCCAATGGGATGAGGACAATTTTTGCATCTGCTACCCAAAAGTTGGCTTCTTGAGGTCTCCTCATTTATGGCATATCCTACAACCCAGGTTTGTTTCCTTTCTTTGTTTTTTAAGGGCATATCAGCCTTTGTGGATTATCTAATGCCAAGGCTGTCCTTGTAGAAGAATATTAATGAAACTATCTAACTCATAGTTGGATCGGATAAGAGGTTTCATACCTTTCCCATAGTTATTATTCCAAAAGTCAATGTTATAGCATGACTGGAATTCAAACTTGCTTACTTTGATGCTGCAGTTCAGCACTTTAGCCATTAAGTCACACAGACACCCATTACCATCAAGGCGGTTCGGTTTGGTAAATGTATTCATTGGGTCTTATTCACACTATAAATGGTGTAAGAGGGTGTAGATCAGTTTTGTAGGTAAATCAATTTATCTTATTTTTGAGAAAGATTGAACTTTTTAGGTTATTGGTTCAATTACCAATTATGTTGGTTTGTGAGAGGGTCAAGATTGATAAACAACACTATTGCTGTCGAGAATAATTATGAAAGTTATCAATGAAACAAAATATAGTTGATCAAACATAAGGTTGAAAATTAATTAGACACAAGCACACTTAACTTAATCATATTTACCAACCCCTCCGCTTGGGCAGGATATGACACAAGGTCAATTTTTAAGTGGGGTTTAACAGGTTTGAATTCAGAGTTTTCCTTCTCCTAGACTAGTTGCCTCACCAAGGCTGAAGAACCTAGTCTGCCCTACTATTTACCCATTGCTGGAAGGAGAATATTTGGATTCATACCTTTCCCAAGGGTATTAGTGCTATGTGAAATACAACCAGGCTCGTCCAGGATTTGAACTCATGTCGTCGTGTCCACATCCTGCGACAATAACCATTACACCACGGGCACCTCCTTAACTTAACACACTTAACTTAATGGTTATCAGTGAAGTAGATAGAATTGAGGACCAATGTTCAAAACCTGGATGAGGTTGTTTGCATTTCACTTTGCACTAATGCCCTTGTGAAAAGCATGAATCCATCTTTTCTTCTCCTAGCTATGGGTAAATAATAGGGCAGACTGATTTCTTTAGCCTTTGTAAAACAACAAGTTTAGGAGAAGGAAAACTGAATACAAACAAGCTCTATTCATCATATAAATATTGACCTGGTATCACATTTTGCTTGCAGTGGGGGAGTTGGGTAAATTTTTAAAACTTATGTCAGGTACAAGGCTCTCTTCTAAAGAGAACTGCTTACTGTGTTATAGGTTTTTCAGTAAGATATATTTTGAATATATTCTCTTCTGGGAAAAATGGCTGTGGTTGCTCATATTCTGGCAAGTAAGTATTTCAGTTGGAATATTTGCATACTTATTTTATTAGAATGCCTTCAATTAAAACAGATATCTTTCACATTAGTATCATTTCCTATCATATAATGACGTTTTAAAGTTTTGAATATACAATTGTCATAGTAGGTAATATCAGATTTTGTCATTTTTGGTCATCCATACTATATTGGTCTTATAAGCTTATAAATTTAGTAGATTTTCATTACATAAAGAAATATAAAACATATTGGGCAAAAACAATAGTCCTAAGTTTTTATATAGAGATAATATAAATGGTACAGAAATAAAATTATATATATATATATATATATATATATATATACAAGATATGGGCTCTCAGTCGTAAGTTGAGCTCTCTAGTGGGAGCTTTGTCAGCTGCCAGATACGCTGAAATACAGAAGCTTTTCTCAAGAATTGAACATTTTAGGTAGCCTAAAAAATTCCTCTACTTACACCAAGAATGACAATAGCTCTGGGATAAGATATGCGACTGCAATAAAGTTGGCCGAGTTTTTATTCCAGCTCGAAGCATCTTACGGGTTTAGTCATACTGAAGAGTTGTGATACAATGAAAAAGTCTATCTGTCGATGACAAGACTATATATATACTTATATATGTATAATTTAGGATAGCATAAACAAAAAGTCAGTAGCACTAAACAATTGTCCATTTCTCACCTGTGCAATCATCAGCCCAGATGTCTAAAGAGTCTGCCTGTGGATGACAATATATACACTCCCCACTAGGGTTGAGTACCCTGGCAAGGGATTTAATCTCTGTCACCAGTGTAATGCAAAGCTCTTTTTATAAATTGATATTTGGTATCTGGTAAGACAAAATGTAAACAAATGAAAGCTACAGCATGATTCCTTATAATTCCCAAGCCAGCATATGTCGCCTGTTGGCTGATCGGTAAGATAAGAAATTTAACATAAAGTTAGGTGAGTTTTGATCCCAGCTACAAGAATCCTTCATGTCTAGCCACATTGAAGAGTTGTGATACAATGAAACAGTCTGTCTGTGGATGACAATATATATATATATATATATATAATTTTATTAAAATCAAATTTCTCAAAAAATAGAAAAGCACCTCTCAGGTATCCAAGCAGTTCAATCATATTTCTCAAGTATACATATATATATATATATATATATATATATATACTTGAGAGTTTCCTTTAATATTTTTAGTGATTTGACAGCAATAAGATTGTATATATATGCACACACACGCACATATATGCACACACACACACACACACACACACACATGTATATATAAGCTTCACTGACTATATGTCAACACTAGTTCTAGCTAGTCATCTTGCCTTTGCTTGTCCATGGAGGTGCCCGTGGTGTAATTGTTATCGTCGTAGGAAATGAACACGGCGACACGAGTTCAAATCCTGGACGAGACTGATTGCATTTCCCATAGCACTAATACCCTTGGGAAAGGTATGAATCCAATTATTCTCCCTCCAGCTATGGGTCTATAGTAGGACTGACTAGGTTCTTCAGCCTTGGTGAGGCAACTAGTCTAGGAGAAGGAAAACACTGAATTCAAACCTGTTAAACTCCGCTTAAAAAAATTGACCTTGTGTCATATCCTGCCCGAGCGGAGGGGTTGGGTAAATAGGATATGTCAACACTATCCTAAATTATGTATGCATTCATTACCACTTAATGAGAACACTTTATTTATAAATATAACAAACTTCGTTACACATCATCATCACGTCACGCTCTCAGTGCGGATATCCCTGACCCTTTCTTGCCACCCTTCTCTATTGTCTATTGCTCCAGGCAGGTCTTCAGAGCTACATCCGTATCGGAACAGAGCTGCTGTATGTAGGTTCTAGCAAGTCATCTTGCCTTTGCTTGTCCATGAGAAGGGGTCCACAGGAGTACATCACTTAGGAATTCGTCTTTACTTCTCAGGCAGTGTTCCACATGTCAGCTTTGTCTACCTTTGGTAGTTTTTGTGATGGGTAGTAAGTGACCGTACAGCTGCCACTCTGTAGGGTGCTGCCTCCAGGACTTGTTCAATATTTCTCACAGCATTCTTGTGTAGTGGCTGTCAAGCTTTTTCTCCTTACGTTTAGTTAGCGTCTATGTAGTGCATGTAGTGCATCCATACAACAATATTGATATGACTGCTGCTTGGAAGAAACTGCGTTTTATTTGATCGGTCAGGTCTAACTTCCCTATGACTGATAGCCTATCAATAGCTGTTATGCCTTTGCTAGTCACGTGTTGATGTCTGTCTCGGTTGATGTGACACTGCTTTCTAGGGAGGTGAACTTGTCCTCTAGTTTCAGAGAGCTGCTGTTTAGTGTGGAGATGTTGTCTGTTTGATTAAAGCACATATATTTCATCTTGTATGCATTGACATGGAGACCAATGCCTGCTCATTCCAGACTATGTAGCAGGGTTTCGGCTTGGGCGAGTGTATTTGCCAGAAGTGCTATGTCATCGGTGTAGTCCACATCCATGCAGGGTACCTTCTGCTTTTTTCCTTTGTTAGCTTGAGACTGTTTTCTTTCATCTTATCAATAGATGTTCTAAGCATGTAGTCTAGACAGATGATAAAGAAGTATGGGTCTAATGTGTCTCCTTGCAATACACCTGCTATAATGTCGAAGTAGTCTGTTTTTCCATTCGGGGAATGGACTTTTACTTTGTGTTTCTACCTAGCATCATTATGGCTGTGACAGTTTCTTTTGGTAGGTTGTAGGCGAGTAGAATTTGCTCCATCTTTCCTCTGTGTATGGAGTCAAAGGCCTTGGTAAAGTTGACAAATAATATTGTTGCCTCTAGGTTTTTTGCACATACACCTTCAAGAATTCAACAGATAGTCAAAATTAATGACACTGAGGATCTATTCCTCCAGGAGCCATTTTGGTTCTTCCTAAATATGTTCTCAATTTTGTGTTCTATACAGTTGTGTAGTAGAGTATTGTATATCTTGGCCACTATGGATGTAAGGGTTATACCCCAGTAGTTCTTGGCTAATCACACTTTTTAAAAATGGGGAGGATGCATCTCTTCATTACTGATATATGTATGTATATATATATATATATATATATAGTTATACTACTCATAAGTATTTGAACAAACAAACAAACAAGCATTATGCTTTTATTTGCTTAGTTTTAAGTAATAAAAATCAGAACATAAACAATAAGTTAATTTTATTTCAATCAACATAACATATGCATTTATTTATACAATATAATTCTGAATACTGAAATTCTAGAAAATGTTTTAATAACAGAATTAAATTGTTGAATAAATTTAAAAAAGAAAACTTGTTCAGAATCACTCAAGGAGATTGAAAAGGTTAACTCATGTTGCTAAAGTAGTCAGTTCATTCAAATCCCTTTCTGCTCAAGATTCTTGTTGGTCTTTGCAATCTTAGGGCAATAAAAATAGATTTTATGCTGGGTTTTATCACAAAAAATTGGTTGGTAAGCTCTTGAGTCTTTTTCAGATCTCTGTTGTATCTATAAATATCCAAGAACTTTGAGCAGAATCTTCAGTCTAATTCATATTCTTCAGTGACACTCATAACCATTCCAACACAAAGAATTCTCAGATACAAATAATTCATGAGGCAATGACTGGGCTACTATGTTCTAAGCAACTAGTGATGTTCCCACAAAACTAAATTATCTTACTGATTTTAGAAATTTTGAAAGAAAAGCACCTACAACAGTTTGGAAGAGGATAAGTGAGATTTCATTATGAAGATTAGAATGATATTTACCTATGGCTGCATACCTGATTTGCATATGTGTGAATAAGTATTTCTTATTCAAGATTGCACATGATAATATTTGAATATATACATGTGCTGGTAATATTAAAAGACTAAGAAAAAATTGCATATTTCCTTTGAAGAAGACAAAAATACTGCATTTGATCTCAAGATTAGAGAGAATGATTTTTTGTATAGATTTGTGGATATCTTCAGCAGGGTGAATAAAATTTGCATGTTTATTTCAAAAAAGAAAAAATTGGGAAATTTTGTATTTGATACAAAATGAAGAAATAAAATAGAAAACTGATAAGGTTTTTTATGGAATAAAAGAAAAAATATGAGAAAATTTAATAGTACTAGCATCTCAGACACATATAAGGTGATGTGTAAAGAAATGAATTATTAAAAACACTGAAAATCAGCTATATAGTCTTATTAATTATTAAACTATACAGACCAATAAAAAATATGTATGTATATATATATAAAAAAGGTATATTTTAGCCAAAAGTTAAGATGCATGTATAAACAGCTACTTTTTCTAATTTGTGTCTTTAAAAACAGACTTAAAATAGTTTAAATATAAATGACATCTTTTTTAAAACACTATATATATCATCATCGTCATGTCGCGCCGCCTGCGCGGATATCCCTGACCGTCTCTTGCCATTTCTCCCTATCATTCATCGCCTCCGGCAGGTCTTCAGGGTTACATCCCGTGTCCTCACATAGCTGCTGTATGTAAGTTCGTGCTGGTCGTCCCACTCTTGCACATCCATGTGTGGGGGTCCACAGGAGTACATCACTTATGAGCTCGTCCTTGATTCTCCAGCAGTGTCCTGCGTGTCTGGTTCGTCGAACTTGTATAGTTTTTGTGATGGGGGGCAAGTGTCCGTATAGTTGGAGTCTCGTGGGGTGTTGTCGCCAGGACTTGTTTAATACTGCTCTCAACATTCTTGTGTAATTTCCGTCCAGCCTCCTCTCCAGCCGCTTCGTAAGCGTCCATGTGGTGCATCCATATAGCAGTATCGACACAACCGCTGCCTGGAAGAAACTGCGTTTCATTTTATCAGTTAGGTCCGACTTCCATATGATCGAGAGCCTATCGATAGCTGTCCATGCCTTCGTCAGTCGTGTGTCGATGTCTTTCTCGGTTGATGAGACGCTGCTTCCTAGGTAGGTGAATTTGTCGACTAGTTTCAGAGAGGCTCCGTCTAGTGTGGCAATGTTGCCTGTTTGGTTGTAACACATATATTCGGTTTTGTTTGCATTGACATGGAGGCCAATGCCAGCTGCGGCTTGTTCCAGACTATGCAGTAGTGTCTCTGCTTGATTAGGCGTATTCGCTAGTAACGCCAAGTCATCAGCGTAGTCGGCGTCCGTGATTGTTTTTGCGGGGTACCTTTTGCTTCTTCTCTTAGTCAGCTCGAAGCCATTTTCTCTGATTTTGTCGATCGAAGTCCTAAGCACATAGTCTAGACAGATGATAAAGAGGTACGGGGCTAGTGTGTCTCCTTGTAGTACTCCTGCAACAATGTCGAAGTATTCCGTGTCTCCATCTGGTGAACGTACTTTCACTTTGGTGTTTCTGTAGAGAATCATTATCGCTGCTACGGTTTCTTTTGGTAGGCCGTATGCTAGTAGGATTTGCTCCATCTTCCCTCTGTGTATGGAATCGAATGCCTTGGTAAAGTCGACAAATAGTAATGTCGCCTGTAAGTTTTTTGCCCGAACGCCTTCCAGGATTCTACGGATGGTCAGTATTTGTGAGGTTGTGGATCTATTTCTCCGGAAGCCATTTTGGTTTTTCCTAAGGATGTTGTCTATTTTGGGTTCTATGTGGTTTCGTAGTAGGGCATTGTAGATTTTGGCTGCTATGGATGTAAGTGTTATCCCTCGGTAGTTCTTGGCTAGTCCGAGGTCACCTTTTTTAGGGAATGGAAGGATGCATCCCTTCGTCCATCGTTCTATCCTATTTTGACTATAGACTGCGTTGCATTGCCGGAGCAGTATATCGTCGAATTGTCTCGTCTTCCACACTTCTGGGGGGATCTCGTCTAGCCCCGCCGCTTTCCTATTTTTAATTCTTCTGAGAACCGAGTCGAGTTCTTCTTTGGTGAAAGGACCTAGTTTTATGTCTAATTGCTTACTAATAATTCTGGTGATCAGTTCATCCGTTATTTCCAGTGGGTTTCCTAGTAGATTTTTGAAATGCTGTTCCCACAGTTTTACTCTTTCTTGTTGGCTTGCAGCTTTCAATTTTGCTTTGGCTGTGCTCTTCCTTCCACTTACTTCGTTTATTGTTTGCCAGGCTATCCTGGATTGCCTATCTTCCACCGAGTCTCTAATCTTATCTATCTGATTTTGTACGTATTCTGCCTATTCTTTTAGGTATATTCCTGTTAATTGATGTTGTGCCTTTTCTAGTTTTCGTGCATTTGTGTTTGTTGGGTTCTTTTGATAGCTTTTGGAGGCAGTCTTCACAAGTGCACGTTTTTCTCTAGCCGCTAGCGTTTCCCAAGGGACTCTATATTTAGTTCTAGGTTTTGTTGGGATACACTTTTCTGCCGCCTCAAGGTGTGCTTCTACAAAATTTTCATATTCGTCATTTGGGGTGCCTATTTCTGCCTTCTCTTGTAGTGCTTCGAATCTGTTTCTTAATTCTAATGCATATTTATCTCTAATATCTCTGTTGTTGAGTAGGGCCCAGTCATAGTGCTTGGTCGTCGCTTTACGTGTGGCGTTTTTTCTTCGGCTTAGTCGTACTTTGGCCGTAACTATTCGATGATCAGAGGACACACCCTCAAAAGAGGAGTATGCCTCGCAATTCATCGCACTGTTTTTCCATTTCCTGTTTATAAGGACGTAGTCTATCTGTGCTTTACTCTTATTCGCGTATGTGTAGGTCCATAATTTCCCCTCCCTTTTTTGAAAGTTGGTATTGAGGCATGTTAATCTATTTTCTATCATGAAATCTATTAAATGCTGTCCATTCCTGTTTGACGCGCAGTGTAGGCTGTATTTGTTGTGTCTGTTTTTCCCGATTTGTGCATTCATATCTCCGCCAATGACTAGCAGGTTGTGTTTCGGAATGCTACGTACTAGGGAGGATAGATCTTCGTAGAAGGTGGCTATTTCGTTTTCTTCGCTAACATTGGTAGGGCTGTAGCAGGAGATAATTGTTGCTTTGGGGTTGCCATTAAATGTTGCGGCCATCATCCTAGGTTGTATTCTCTCAATGCTGTTCAGTGTTTTTAACGCTCTTGGTCCTAGAAGTATTCCCACCCCTCCTACCGATGCATTGACAGAGTTTTTCCATGCCGATACAGTCACCAGCATCCATCCATTACCAGTTTCGTGATACTTGATATCTTCGGTGTGCGTGTATCGGTGCTCTTGTATGCAAATTATATCTATCTTATGTTCTACGGCTGATGCAGTTAGCTCTGATAGTTGACCTATTCTATTTAGGGTTCTCACGTTAAATGTCGCTATCTGTATTGTTTGTTTGCATTTTAGTAGTTTTTGTTTGAGTTTGAGCTCTGTAGCTGATTTTTCAAACACTGAGGCCAGGGCTCCAACCTCAGCAGGACGCGCCCCTTTTTTACCCGCGCGAAATATATATATATACATATATATACTTCCATCTAATGTACACTTCCATATGTATGTATTTCCTTCCTAACTCCTGAATTTATGCAACTATATAATTGCAATTGAGTAGTGACACTTCTCATTTTTTCTGTCTGATGCTTGTGCACACCACTTGAAATGTAAAGTAATAAAATTCATAATTTTCAATATTTTTCTGAGTCGTTTATCTGCTCTGCTATTGTGGTTTCTCACAAACTTTTCTTCGTTGAATTTAGCTTTTTATATCATATCAAAATTTATATATATATGTGTGTGTGTGTGTGTGTGTGTGTGTGTTTGAGAGTTTTGAAAAGTGGACAAAATGGTTTCTTGTGACAGGAAGCACAGAATCAATTCTTGGTCTCCTGATATAATATCACTCACAGGATTTGGTATTTAATTTTGTTTGTAAAAGCTCTTTTAGTAATTTTCATCTTGGTTCTTTAGATGAAGGCTTATTTTCTTTAAAATCCTCTTTCTAGATTCTGGTAGACAATCATCATCATCATCATATCGTGCTGCCCACATGGATATCCCTGACCCTCTCTCGCCACTTTTCCCTATCGTTCATTGCCTCCGGCAGGTCTTCTAGACTACATCCTGTATTTTCACATAGCTGCCATATGTATATTTGAGCTGGTCGTCCTGCTTTGCTCGGCCATAAGTGGGGGTCAATAGGAGTACATCACTTATGTGCTCATCTCTGCTCCTCCAGCAGTATCCTGTGTGCCTGGTTCATCTAACTTGGATAATTTTTGTGATGGGAGGCAGAGAGAATGTTTCTCCCTCTGAGAGTGTGATTACTGGTTACATTCATTTGCAAGGATCATCAAGTCAACGATTTTTACACTAATAATATCTAAAATGAAAAAATCAAGCATGCTTATGTGTATACAAGATGGAAGATACTGAATCTTTTGATTTTTCAATTTGAGTTGAAATATTGAAAAGTAAGGTATTTGAAGAATTTTCTAAATGTAAATAACTGTTTAAAATTCTTGTCATGAACTGAAAATAACTGAGAGAAAAGCAAAAATTGAAAAAATGAAATATTTGATCCTTTTTGACTTATTCAAAAGAAACAAAGGAACAAATCAAAATGAAATGACTGCAATTATTACATTTTCTTAAAGTAAAGTAAATTTGACGACCGTAGGCTCTCTTTTCAATTGCTACTACACCAAGGTGTCAGGGAGGGCACTACTCCTTTCCCTGGACTGCTTCACTTTACCCTTGATACCTACTTTATATTGCTGAGTGTTAAGCAAGGAGGTATCAGGTACCATTTTTAAAGTCTTTGATATGACGTGACCTGAGATTGAACCCCAGTCTCCTGGACCATTAGTGAACACTCTACCCACTTAACCAAGTCAATAATAATTATTGCAAGAGTGGGAAATAACAAAGAATTTTCAGATGTTTCATCTTTTATTCAATAAGGATAGGATGGAATGTTATTTTCTTCAAATGACCCTTCTGTCCACTGAACTGGTCTCTAACCAATGAAGTAGGGGAAAACCACAGAAGTACAAGGATGCCTTTAAAAAAAACCTTCATTTTCTGTGGAATCAACTACCATCAGTAGACAACAGAGGACACCAACAATAGCAATTTAAGTTTTACCAGGTAACCTCTCTACCTAATGCATATGAAGAATCAAGAGATGAGTTTGCACAGTAAAATCAGGGGTTTCCCTAAGTGAAACACACAGTGTAATTATGAAAAACCTAGCAAGGAGGTGGAACATTCTCCTACATTCGTATTCGCAAGGCAAAGCAATATATATATGTATATATATACAATGAAATTCAGAGTTGTGAGTTTTTATACGGATTTTATTGTTATAATATCTTGTTGAAAATATTATGATATTACTCCAAATTGTTGATCATTGAACACTGTAAAGATGTTGCACATTAAAAATGGTTTTAGTATTAAAATATAATCATAACTATGTGTGTATGTGTGTGTGTGTGTATGTGTGTGCATCTGAGTATATATATATATATATATACATATATATATGTGTGAGTGTTTGTGTTTGTGTGTGAGTACATATATGTCTGAGAATATATATATATATATATATATATATATATATATATATATATATATATATACATATGTTTGTGTTTGTGTTTGCATGTACCTGTGTTTTTGTGATAGTGATCTTTACTACACATAATTAAATAACTGGGAAACTATTTTTGGGGCTTTATCTCACTGTAATTTAAAATGTAGGTAACGTCAATAACGAATTAATTGCAATGGATGTATGGTATATTTAGAAAAGTCTGTATTTCAGCCTATGCAATAAAAATCATATAAATATATTTTACATATATTACGTATAGGTAATTTGTTGTATAGAGATTCAAGCAAATCACTTTTTGAACAAAAATATACACACACAAACACACATATATATATTTGTGGTCTATGGAAGCAGTTGTGGTATAATGGTTACCATTGTAAGAAATAGAGATGGTGACCTAAGTTCAAATTCTGGATGAAACTGTTTGCATGTCACCGAGTGCTGATGCCATGGGGAAAAGTATGAATCCAATTATTCTCCCTCCAGCTATGAGCAGATGGGGCACTTTAACCATGGTATGACAACTAGTCTAGGAGAAGGAATGCTCTGAATTCAAACCTCTTCAATTCCACTTAAAATTGACTTTGTGTGACAAACTGATTGTGCAGCGGAGTTATTGCATATATATATATATATATATATATCAGTGGCGACTCTAGCCTATTTTTGCTACTCTGCCCCTCCCCGCCCTCTGTCAACTTCAGTTCCCAATCCGTGGTCCATGGACCCAAAGTAAGTCATCATAGTTGCTATTGCGTGATTCTCCATTGTATAGCACAGATTGACAAACGCACCTTGCATGGTGTTTTTTTTGTAAACAATCAAGATACTATATAATTTGTAGTCTTGTTAATACAGTAGATAAGATAATTTTTTTCTTTTCAAGAGTATAGAAGAAAAGAGAAGATGTTCATTACTATGATGAGAAAAATATGTTTATTAGAATAAAGAAACTGATGACAATATACACAGACACAGCTAGAAGTTTCAATTTCACTTAAAATAAAGATTATTTGTTGAAAATGTATTCAAATAAACAAATTTTAGTTACAGAATGTAATATATGCAACATTCATTAAAGAAATAGACATCTGTTAGTGAAAAAACGAATTAAAACACGCCGTTTAACCAACATTTACCATAGCGATGATGATGACAACGACAACGGCTCTAATCTGCTATCCCCCCCCTCTCTTGGTCCCTCTCCCTCTTCCCAAGATATCTATCAGCAGTCAGAATGTGCTAAGATTTTTGAGCACGGTGTTAGGGTTGCTCTTGCTATTGGCTACAGCCAAAAGCGTATTTCTCTAACATTACTGTTATTATAAGGGTCTAGTGCCTGGCACGGATTGCGCGTTCAACATTATAGCCGATTTTATGGGATGTTCAATGAATCTGATGGTGGCCGGACAAAGACCATCCATTCAAAACAGCATCGTTGTATTATTCCCAGATATATCTATGAACTTTTGGCTACTTATTCATCGAAACTTGAATAGATACGTAATTTAATTGAGATCAGACTAAGTATGTTTGCTTGAAATTAATGGATGATTTTTAATCCATTTTGAATAACATTGACCGAGTTATTGGTCGTGCCAGGCATGAGTAGCACTAGTCCCATCTCCACCCCTGATATATATATATATATATATTGTAGAGGTTTATGGTTCTTACTAGCTCACTTGGTGAATTAATGGAGGACCAAATATTGTAGCATTATTAAATAGTGTTCAATATCAATGATAGATCTTTTATACATATATATATGTATATACTATATGGTAGTATCTGTGACCCTGGGTTTCATGCTTTACACATTAGTCAGACAGAGTAATGCTTAAAGCATGAAACCCAGGTTTGCAGATACTACCATGCATTATATATATATATATATACATATATCCTAACATTGTTTACATAATTTATTACTGTATAATTAATGTATGATGAATAAGCTCTTCTGCTTATGTATGGGTTCAATGTTGTGGCATCAGTCAAAATGGTAAGTTGTAAATGTAGGTGTTTTGGTTGACTGAAAAACATTATGTGACTATTTTCTATTGGTTTTTCCTCAGCCAAAACCTTAGAAAATATAAAAGTTGCAATAGAGAAGAATTAAAAGATAGATGAAAGGGATGATATTTTCCAAGCATCATTTTTGTGAATTTCTTGAAAGTTTAAATTTCAGGTATTTTTTCTATCAAGTAACTAAACTCATTTTTTCCCCTGTGTAAATTTTTTCTTTCTTTTCTATGAATTCATCTAAGTTATTTGATGCACATTTCTGGACTTGTAAGAAAAACAATAAAATTTTCAAAGATGCTGATAGAAAACATAATAAGCTGGCTATCATGAAAACTTTAGCTTATAAACGTTCTAATAAATAAATCTTTACAAAACAGATAAAGAAACAAGTAAATATATATTCATTCATAGATGTATACTGGCAGGTCTCTATGTATGTTGGACTAGGGACGAAGATTTTAGCATTTAAGTGCTAGAAAATGGAGTGTCTAAAGTGTATCTCTCAAAAATAAATACTGAAATCTCAAAATATTTTACGCATATGTTTTTATGTATATATATATATATATATATATATGTACATAAAAACATATGTGTAAAATATTTTAAGATTTCAGTATTTATTTATATATATATATATATATATATATATATGTGCATATACATGTGAATTTATACATCTCTGCATATATATATTTATGTATATGTATTTATATATTTACGTATATGTATGCATATATGTGTAGCTATATATAACAATATATATACATATAAATATATATCATCACCATCATCAACATCAAATCGCATTGACAACATGGAGTCCCTGACTCTCTCTCAGTATCTACTCTTATAATCCATTTTTCCTGACAGGTATTCTATGTTGCATCTGGTGTCCATATAGAGCTAATTTAAGTAAGTCTTTTCTTGTCGGCCAACACTTGCATGTTTCTGTGCAGGAGTCCATAAGAGAATGTTGCTTATGAGTTTACATCTCCTTCAGTGTGCTGCATGCCTTGTAATCTTACTTAAATGGTTTAGGAGATGGGTGGTAAGTTGCCATATAGCAGCTTTTTTGTGGGGTATTACTTCCAGAATTTGCCCCAAACGGCAAGTAGCAATCATGTGCAGTTTCCATAAAGCTTTTTCTTTATATGTTTCATTCATGTCCATATGGTGCATTCATACAGTAATATTGTCACAGGCTCAACTTTGAAGAAATCCTGTTTTTTTGCTAGAGAGATCAGATTTCTATATGATTGATAGCTTGGCAATAACATACCATTCCTTTGCTAGGCATATGTTGGCATCATTTTCAGTTGATGAGATGTTACTGCTGAGGTATTTGAACTTGTCTACTAATTTTAGAGGCCTGCCCCTTAGAGTGGAGATGGCTCTTTTTGTCTAAAACATATGAACTCTGTTTTACTTGCATTCATATGGAGGCCAGTGCCTCATGTTGCTTGCTCTAGGCAATGCAGTAGGGATTTAACATGGGCTGGTATATCTGTGTGAAATGCTAGATCATCTGCATAGTCAGCATCTGTCATAGTTTCTGCGGAATATCTTCAGCTTCTTGCTTTTTTCTTTCATTAGATCTCTGGAAGTAGTTGTAAAGTCTCATTGGGCTAGTGGGTAGAGTGTTCACCAATGGTCCAGGAGACCTGGGTTCAATCCCAGATCGTGTCATACCAAAGACTTTAAAAATGGTACTTGATACCTCCTTGCCTAACACTCAGCAATATAAGGTAAATATCAAGGGTAAAGAGGAGCAATCCAGGGAAAGAAGTAGCACCCCGCCTACACCTTGGTGTATTAGCTATTGAAAAGAGAGCCTTCTGGTCACCCTCGACTACGGTTGCCAACTTTCCTTTTTTAGATCTATGGATGTTCAAAGAACATAGTCTAGGCAGAGTATAAACTTTTATAGTGCTAATGTATCTCCTTGCAAGACTCCAGTAACAATATCAAAGAAGCCAGTGTCTTTATCAGGTGAGCAAACCAGTACTTTCATGTTTTTGTAAAGCATCATTATAGTGATAACAATTTCTTTAGGAAGTCTATAACTGAGTAGTATTCACTCCATCTTTATGTGGAATTGAATGCCTTGGAGAAATCTACAAACCATAATGTTGTCTTAAGATTCTTTGCTCATACTCCTTTACTGATTCAATGGATTGTCAAAATCCGTTAGGTTGTTGAGTGATTTCTTCAAAAGCCATTCTGAATTTTCAAAGAGTTTTGAGTCAAATAGGATGGAAAAGATGAGGATTATAAACCTTAGCAGCTTTAGCAGTAAGTGTTAAGCCTCTGCCGTTCTTCATGATTCTGAGGTTGTCTTTTTTGAGGAAGGGAAGGATGTAACCTATTATCCATTTCTCTATTGAATTTGGTTTATAGACTGCATTGCATATCTATTATATGAGGGTATTCAATAAATAAGAGGAATTTTATAGAAAAAGAAACAAAAAAAAGAATTTTCGCAATTTTTTTCCTATAAATGTAAATCTTTCATTGATTGGAATTAGTTTATAAGAAAAAATTATTTAAATCATCTAAAAATATTTATTTTGAGGCTATTCAAAATGGCAGCAAATCAGAGTTCTTCAAAGGTTTGTCATCAAATTTTTATGAGCTAAGAAGTGCAAACCATGTGGAATTTACTGTGTGTTGAGTACAGAAACATATTTTAGTCATAAAAAGTTTACAAATGGGCTAATCATAGATATGTCACAAGGAACCTGAGTCAGAAAAACAATCCATGGAATGTAAAACATACTGACTCTATTGTAAAGAAAAAAGTTCCAGATAAAGTATCTGTGAAGAAGTTTATACTGACACTCTTTTGGGACATGAAAGAATCATCCCAATTGATTTCCTTGAAAAAGGTGTAACTGTAAATAGTGCTTCCTATTACCAACATTTTGGGCAAAATTTGCCTTGTGTATTGAATGACCATTTTATATATATATATATATATATGGGAAAAACTGGAAATACATCTGGGGAGTCCTTGTGATGTAATGGCTAAAGCACTGGATGGTCGAATTGTAGCACTTGAGTTTGAACTCTGGGAGTACTATTACGTTCACTTTCAGACAAATACCCTTGGGAAAAGCATGAACCACCTTAATCCCCCAGCTATGGGTTAAAAAGTACCATTACTGTTCTTCTAGAAGGATGGATTCAGCATTAAATAAGCCAAGAGTGTTGTTATGCCATTAAACAAAACGAATATTTAGAAATACATCAGAAATGTACAGAGATGAAAAAACACAAGGTCTACAGAGGATGATTTTATTCATTGAATTATTTGACAATGTTTAGCATCTCAATTTTTAGACCTTCATCCGAGGATGTGCTTTATTAAATGAAATGTGTAAAATGAGAAAGTTTTGAAATATTCTTTCTCATCTTTTTAGTTTCATTTCATAACTTACAAACCCTGATGAAGGTCTAAAAACTAAAACGTTTAATGTCAGCAAATAGTCAAATAAATAAAATCAGCCATTGAAAACCATGTGTTTTTTCATTGCTGCACCTTTTCATATTTATATGCATGTATTCATACATGCATAAACTTTTACATATATATATATATATATATATATATATATATATATATATATATATATATCTTTTTTTTTTTTTTTTTTCTTAGAAAAAACCAAAGACCGGTTATTTTTTGGTTTTTTCTTTAAAGAAATATTGCTATGTAAAAAATTACATTGAGCTCTCCACCAGGAAAATTTAAATGTTCAGCTCCTGAATGATTTTCTTGTCCCGAAGGAATTACTCCTAACTCTGGTTTAACTGGCCTGAATAATATCTATATATATATATATATATATACAAACACTCACAGACACACTGACATACCTATACATATACATACACACACATATGCATACTAATAAATAAGCATTTACATGCATCACTAGATTTGTTTAAAAAAGTTTATTTTATACTTCAAAGTTATATTCACTGTTGTATTCAGTAGTGAATATTAATCATATGGAGGGAATTTATACAGTGAAAGTTTTTAATCAAAATTCAGCAACTTTTCTGGCGATAAACTTATTAATCCAGCCTTATAATGCCAAAAAATTTATCATTATTTGTGAAAAGCTAGATTTCTATAGAGTACATTGTAAAAAAATAATTATCCTAGAATATAAAGATTTTTCAGACGTATGTCTAAGTTTATTAACATATCTAAACATGCACATATATTCATGCACACAGAGATACACATGAAAACTCATATACATATACATGCATGCATAAAGATACACATGCAGATGAATATACATAGACAAATGCATATGTACACAAACATGCACACTAATCAAATAGCAGAAATACACAATCATACACAGAAGCCTTAAGGCTTAACACAAGCACACAAAATATATACTATAAAATGTTTACATCAAGCATGAAAGTGAAAATAAAAAAAATCCCTCTCCACACCAAAATGGCAGGTCTAAATGGATTCTTAAGTGCTTCTAGAAAATAGCAGTTACATAAAATTGTTGCAAAGACATTGAAAGAATAAATGTAGAATGATGCTGTTGCTAAAATATTTAGCAAAATGTGAAGCTGTGATTTGAATTCAATGTTGCCTCGTAAAATGAGCAAATAAATGATAAAGAACAACAGTTTATAATGCAAGAGTTTAGAATAAGTACTACCATGGCCAACTCTTCTATTGTTATTTAAACTAAAGATAATTTTAAAAAAAATGACTTCTGCTAAAGTTTAACAAAGAGTCACAACAAAGAATATACCGTTATTTGATTTGTTTGTATATACAGCCTATATGGTTCTTTTATCAAGGTTTATAGTGTAATATCTGTGTCCTATCTTCCCTCACACTGAGCTGGAATCAGTTTTTAATCAAGAATCTACTGTATTATTCTGTTCGTTTGTATGTGTGTGTATAATATCTTGAACCAGTTTTTGATGCACAATTCATAGCAATTCTAACTGAGAAATTAGGAAGGAAATGGGAAAAGTAAGGGTGAGATGAATGAGAGTAGAAGGGAAAAATGATGGCATGAAGGATCTGTGGCTGGAGTTTAGAAAGCTTAAGAGAGATGAAGCAAAAAATGAATATACACTATACTGTAAGGAATTGATGAAAAAAAAGAAAGAGAATGACAGTCATCAGATTTAAGTTTGAAACTGCTAAAAGTTGTTTATTTTCATGTATAAAATTAGGCTTTTTATCAAAGTGTATTATCTGTTTGATTCCCATCCCTGAAATCATTTGTGTCTTTTGACCATTAATCCTATGAAATAAGAGGGTGAGACAGAAGTTTTGCTATATTTTTGGTAATGTGAGGCACAAAGTGGAAGTTCCAGATATTTTTGCCAAAGTTAGGAAAGTGACAAACTATAGTGGACTGTAAGATGACAAGCTTGTTTGATACAGAAAATTTCTTCAACTAATTACTGTACTGTGATCAACTGTGCCTCTACCTTTCACAAAACAAATGTTTTTGGTTACTTACACTGTGTTAGGGCTCAGTTTGAACTTGTAAAGCATATGTTTTTGAATTAGACTACATTGCATAGACATCAACATGTGACTAGCAAAGGCATGGACAGCTATTGATAGGCTATCAATCATATAGAAGTCAGACATAACCAATAAAATGAAACGCAGTTTTTTTTCCCAGCAGTTGCAGCCATTGGCCTCCATATTAATGCACATAAAATATATATGTGCTTTAATTAAACAGGCAATATCTCCACACTAAATGGTAGCTCTCTGAAACTAGAGGACAAGTTCACCTACCTAGGAAGCAGTGTCTCATCAACTGAGACAGACATCAACACATGACTAGCAAAGGTATGGTCAACTATTGATAGGCTATCAGTCAAATAAAATGCAGTTTCTTCCAAGCAGCAGTCATGTTGATACTACTGTATGGATGCACTACATAGACACTAACTACATGTATGGAGAAAAAGCTTGACAGCAACTACACAAGAATGCTGTGAGCAATATTGAACAAGTCCTGGAGATAGCACCCCACAAAACAATCCAAGTTAGACGAACCAGACATGTGGGACACTGCTGGAGAAGTCTGGACAAACTCATAAGTGACTTTCTCATGTGAACCCGTTCATATGGATGAGCAAAGGCAGGACAACAAGCTAGAACCTACATACAACAGCTCTGCACAGATACAGGATGTAGCCTTGAAGACCGACTGGAAGTGATGGATCATAGGAAAGGGTAGTAGGAGAGGGTCAGAAAGATCTGTGCTGATGGTGCAACATTATGATGAAGATGCATGTATATCTGTGTACTTTTCAAAACACACACAAAGTGAAGTAATGCACAATGTGTCAGTGCAACTACTATAATACTACCTACTACAGCAAGTACCTTCCATGGCTTGAACTGCTTTGTTCACATGATAGGTATACCACAAACTAATACATATAGAAATATTAGAAAACTTTTAACTGACCTTGTAATATAAAGTGGAAAAGAATTTTGAAAAAGCAAGGAAAATGAGGAAGATGGAAAAAATTATGTGAAATTGGAATGATAGGAACTGAGAAGGATAGATAGAATTGGTTTGGTTTGGTTTTATGGCATGTCAACTATTGTAGGTTATTTAATGCCAAACCCTCTTTATTCATATATATTAAATATATAGGATTTGGTTTGGTTGGGTTTTAAGGCATATCAATCATTGTAGGTTATTTAATGCCAAATCCATTTCTATACATATGAGGTGCATACAATAAGTTTTCAGACTTTTTTCGTATGGGCACTTTTATTGATAGTAAACACATGAAACTCTAGTCTCCTTTGAAGTAATCTCTTCCGGCTGCAATGCACTTGTTGTACCATTCCAACAGCTTCTAGAAGGCCCCATGGAAGTCCTCTTATGTGAGCGTGTCAATGACCTTAGTCACAGCCTCTTTCATCTCATCAATTGTTTCATAACGACAGCCTCTGAGCTTAGGGAATAACCAAAAGTCACAGGGATCAAGGTCTGGACTATAGAGAGGCTGAGGAACTGTCTTTATACCCATCTTGGTCAAATAGTCTGTGACAAGGATGGAGTTGCGGACTGGTGTATTGTCTTAGTGGAAATGCCACTGACCCGATTTGAAGAGTGCTGGCCTCTTCCGACAGAATCTCTTCCTGAACTCCCCTAAAACCTCAATATAGTAACCCTAACCCTAACCCTTTGGCCAATCAACTGTGGTGTATTGACTTCCTTACTCCTTCCACAGCTCTCATCATCCCTCAAAGACTCCCTGCCTTCCTTAAATCTCTTATGCCTCTCAAAAACTGATACTTGATTCATGCAAGATGCTTCAAAAGCAGTCTGAAGCATTCCATACGTTTCTGTGGCATTTTTTCCAAGTTTAAAACACAATTTTATCGCATATTGTTCTTCTAAAGTGTCAGATTGCATTTTTGAAATTTACCAGCTGTGACAATCAGGCTTTAGTTGGGTGTATTCCAATAGCTGCTGTAGTTGTTCATTTGAAGCTGAAATCATAAAAATTGGTCAGTCATCTCATAAGATGTATAGCAATAACATATTGAATTTTCAAGAGTCTACGATAGTTTTAAATGCCTGTACAAAAATGTCTGGAAACTTATTGTATGCACCTCGTATAAACAGTTCTAATTCAAACAATTCAGTTTAGCATAAGTACAGTTTACTTTTATTTACCCCATAGATAGGACCCTATCAGGTGTTACCACTCCAGGCCAGAGTTGGCCTAGGAGCTATAGCAATGAAGGGGTACTCTGAATTCCACAAAGCTCTAGTATTACTGGAGCTTCACCATCAGATTTTTTTATGTCATATCCAGGACACCTGTTGAGGGAGTCTAATCCCTCTGCAGAGATGCAGTCAGTGTATTCTGCATCCCCAGGTGACTGGGCCAGATAGAAATGAAAAGAAAGCTAAGTGAAAGTAAAAAGTAAATAAATATATAGATATATATATGTAAATATGAAAAAATAATATATTTCAAAGGATGTATTTATACATGAATAATAAGGTAATGTTTAACATCTCATGTTTTTTTTAACTATCTTTAGGATAATATAATTATGTTATGATGGCTCATCCAAAACATTATTTCCAATTAAAAAAAATGAGAAAACTCTTAGCATTCTCTTATCATTAATAGTGATCTCTTTTAAAGTGTATGTGAAATAATTAGTGTTTGAAAATCTTTATTTTTTATTTCATTCTATTTCATATATTTATCTATTTTTCTCAAAAACACACACACACACACACACACACACACACACACACACACACACACACACACACATATATATATATATATATATATATAGAGAGAGAGAGATAGAGATAGAGAGAGAGAGAGAGAGAGATAGAATGAATATAGAAGAAGGTGAAGAGCTTAAGAATTCCGACTTATTGAAAAATACTACATACACAACAAAGTTACCAATGCAGTGTAGCTAAATATAATAAAAAAGTATCACCATTGCCAAGAAACACTTATTATACTATATAAGTTGTTTCATGCTTAATTCTTGATTTGCATGAAAAACTGTAAAATTTTCAAAGATCATTCTTGTAAACATAATAGGATGGCTATCATGAAAAGCTAGAACCTTAGTGCATTTTTGTCGCACAATCCACTGAGCTTCTGAGTTACAATTTGTTATGCTGTACAAGTTAACATAAAAAGATGTTTGTACATAACAAGAGGCAATGTGAAAAAGATTGAAAGGCAGATAAGAATAGAAATCTTTATAAAAAATGTAACACATTAAAATTCTTTATGGAGAAACAAAATAGAATAATTATAAATAAGAGGATACATTAGAAAACATTTATGCACTCCTTATCCTTACTTTTTGCATGTGAAGCTAATCCAGGTTTTTATCACATTTATATATAAAAAGAATATACAGACACAGAAGACTGGAAGGGATAAGAGAAAGAATGAGGCAAAGTATGGTAGAAGAGCGGTGGTAGGAGATAATGAATAATCATTGTTGTTGGCATAAATAAAAAAAGTTGCCTAAAAATGTCAATTATCTTCAATTTTATCTTTATTACATGCAACATTACTAATTTTTTTAATTGTATTTCTTTTATCTGAATTTCAAGTGTTTTTTTTTTATTGCAACTAACCAGAGGGTTATTCTATAGCCATCAGAAAACAGTATAGATTGGAAATAAACACAAGAGTTAAACTTGCTTCTTTCTTTTCTAGGGAACATTGTCTATGCATGTGATCTATTATACCACCTGAACAACAAGAGCCAACAGTGCAGAAGATCAAATCTAAATGTACAGACTTATCTCTTGTTTCTTGCCTGAATACATATTTCTGCCTTATTTGATGTCTTGTATCTATAGTAGCACCTGCTTTTCAATTTGACCAGCACTAAAATCATTCTTGTTATGACATTTGACTTCTTGTTCTTTTTAATTTCATTTCCTTTGTTCTAAAGAAGAAAATTTTTGCTGACACCATATCCTTGTAAATATAAAATGTACTGTATACCTTGCTGACATATGGAAACATAGTGGATGTTTCATTGATATGTATTTACCCAACCCCTTTATCTCAAGCTGGATGCAATATCAGGTCAATAGCTCAGTAGAGAAGATTTGGTTTGAATTCAGTTTCCCTTCTTCTTCTCTGGTTTCCTCAAGGCTAAAGAACCAAATCTGCCCTGCTGTTAACCCATAGCTGGAGGGAGTAGAGATGGATCCAAGCCTTCCACAAGTGCATTTGTGTAAAGGAAAAACAGCCTCATCTGGTGATTAAACTTTAATTGTGAATTCCCTTTCATTTTAATAATGAACATTATGCTGGATGTTGTATTGGCATGTGCATGTCTCCATGGTTTAATGAGTCATCTTAGGCTACACTGGTCATATATATATATATATATATATATATATATATATATGTGGTGATAGGTACAGAATTTAAATATTGTTTAAAAAGATATATAGATTTTTTTAAATTCTTCTTCTGGCTTTAGGGGATTTTTTTTGATAAGTTTTCTTCCTCCAGAACTGGCTTTTTCACTAGACAATATCCCATGCTTACTTCTTCCAATATAAACTCTATTGTCCATGACATAATTCTCTGAAAAGAAGTGACCAAAATAAAGGGTCCTCTTTTTCAGGATTTTAAAATATCTTAATTGTTTTCAAAGTATTTTATTATGCACACACTTTTAAAGACAATGTATATATATATATATATATATATATATATATATATATATATATATATATATTCTTGATGCTTATTTACAAATTTTGCAAGTGATAAAATAAAGGATCTTTAAAAAAATATCCTCACAAATTTATCATGAGTGACAGCAAGTTTCCTCAGGCCTTCAGGACTCTTCTCAGTATTCTTGCTGATTTTCTGCATGGTCTCAATTCTTCCTTTTGATCTTCAGTTCAACCAGTCACTTTTACAGGTTTTTGAGGACCGTTCCATGAGTACCTAATACAACTGGTGTTATTGTCACCTTCTTGTTCCATTACTTTTTTTGCTCTCAAGCAAGATCCAAGTAATTATCCATATTTCCAATTCATTTAATTTTCCCTCAATGGTTCAAAAAACAAAACAATCTTCTATAAAATACTAAATTGCTGCTGTTATTTATGCAGAAATACCTCCATTCATAGACCAGCAGCCGATCACAACCGATGGAATGGACTTGCTAATGTGTACATAATGGGACACTTCATGTGTACTATAAAAAACTCTCCTTCTTCTGGAGTTGAGTTTCAAAACCAATATAGTTTGTTAAACAACTGAGTGATGATTTTGACAACTTGCCAAACTCTCTGTCTTGAGATTTCCCCTGGTTATGTCCTGGTTATCTTTTGTTCAACTTCTTTTTCTTATTATCTATTTATTTATGTATCATTATATCTATTATTTTTATCCTTTATTATCTATTCATTTATTCATTCATTATTATCATCATTACTAGTCATCTATTAATAATAAAATAAATTAACTATAAGAATGAATCCATGAATACAATCATTAACTAAGAAAATAAACCAATTTCCAGCCCAATTTGCAACTTAGGTGTGGGAGGTCTTCACATCTGCTCTTAATCATTATAATTATCTCAAAGAAGGTAATCAAAATACTTATCATTGTTTACTTCCGTTATTTATCTATATATTTAAAATTAACCCAAATGAATTATCTTTTATAGAATGTGAATTGACATTGAGTTTTATGGCAGCCAAATTTTATTAATATTATCATTGATATTTCCTTTTCTGTTAATTTTTCTGCATGGTTTTAAATTATTTCTTTAATGCTAGTTTTGCAAAAATATTCAGAGCTGCACCACCCAGGAGTACACATTCAAATTACTTGGTTCCAGCTTTCACAGTGAACAGAGGTTATCATAGACTACAGGATAGTTTTTAAAATGTGCTTACCATTTTCTCAAAAAGAACTGGCAACTTAGCTAAAATCTTCTTCAAATCAGACACACCACCCACTTTGGATGTAGGACAAGAAAAAAAAATTTTTTTGTTTTAGTAAAAATTTAATGATTATTTTCACAGCTGTGACAACTGCAAAAGCATTTACAGCCAGGGAGTTTTTGCATTAATGGTCACTGCCCAATGTAGTTATGTAATTACAAATATTTTGTGAAATTTGTATTTTTCTTTGTTACAAGTTATTTTTTTTGTTTTTCACTTAGTTGGTTTGGTAAAATCAAAACTATCAAAATTGGTCTATCGTAATTTGTCTTGCATCTGAGGATTTTTTTCAAATTTAGAATATTTAAAAAGATAGCTTCGTAATCATTTCAGTTTGAGATAAAAAAATGTTTTCACTATGACCATTTAATCTTCACTTTTCCTTTTAAAGGTTAACCCTAAAACCATTTCTTTTTATCATTTCATAAAGTTAACCTCAAAACCATTATTTCTTTTAATAAAATGACCTCTAAATCATTTAATCTGTACTTTGCCTTTAAAAAAGTAACCCTAAAAGCATTTACTCTTTACTTTGCTTTTAAAAATTAACTCCTAAAACAATATAATCTTTACTTTGCTTTTAAGAAATTAACCCTTATAAATGCTTAATATTTACTTTGCTTTTAAAATGTTTTGACTTTTAACATTTAATTTCTACTTTGCATTTTAAAAAGTATCCCCTGAAAGCATATAATCTTTACTTTGCTTTTAAAAATGTAACCCCTAAAAGCATTCAATCCTAACTTATCTTTTAAAAATGTAACCCTTGAAAACATTAAATCTTTACTTTGCTTTTAAAAATGTAACCCCTTTAAGCATTTAATCTTTACTTTGCTTTTGAAAAATATAAACCCTAGTAAGCATTTAATATTTACTTTACTTTTAAAAAAATCAATCTTCTAAATGTATTTAATCTTTTCATTGTCTTTGAAAGATTAACTCCAAAAACCTTTTCCGTGATAAAAAAAAAGAAATTAAGGGGCCAGTTTGAGGAAATAGTGGCTGAATTACTTAAGAGGTTTTGATCTGTATCAATATCATGTATGTTCTGTCCAAACATTTTTTTAGTTTGATGTGAGAAGATAGTAAAAAAAAGTGAGATACCCAAGGTGGCATAACAAACAAGTAAATGCAAAGACCTGGAAACAGTAATTGAAAAAAATGTGCCACCTTAAAACTAACACTGTGCTTGTAATAGTCAGAGTCCTGGCTATGATCAAGAAAAAGACAGATAAACACATTAACCAGATTCCTGATAGTCCCAGCCTATGTGAAATACAAAAAATAGCATTTTGTGGAATTGCTCATCTCCTCAGGAAAGTACTATAAATGTGACTGAAAAAGAGGTAGCAAAAACATAAATACATAGAAAATATATAATCACTAATTCCTTCACCCTAGGTCTTGGGTAAAGACTTATTGAAGGATTGTAAGGAACCAAAAAAAAAACAACCTGAAAATTAATAATAAAAAGAATGCAATGAAGCATCAGTTGGTGATCTTGAAAGAAGAAATAAGGACAATGTAATGAAACAAGAATGATTTAAATTCTTACAAGTTAAGAATAAATATTTACAATAATCCCCTGAAGTTGTGTTAAAGCAAAAATAAAGACAAAGTTATCTCAGTATTGAAACAAGAATGACTTGATCATAGACAATAATTAAAACATGAGAATAACCTTAAGAAATAACCATAAGAAATATAGGGAGGTTCATAAGTCATGTAACTCCTTGGAAACTGAACAATTTTTTTATATATTTGTTTTTATATAGATTTTTTACATCTTAAACTACAAAAAAGAATTTCTGTAACTGTGTATAGAAAGTGATATCTGGCAAATTAACCCATTTTTGTAAAAGAATGTATGACTTTGAAATGATGAATGCATGCTTCCTGTATTAGAATAATGGAATGCTAATTTTGCAAATTAAACTCAAGGATTTTTATACATTGCTCTGTTGTGATTTTTCTTATAACAGATGCTTTAATAAATAGATAAGCAAAATTTTTGTAAAAATTTATATATATATATATATATATATATATATATATATATATATATATATATATATATATATATATATTAGAAAAAGAATTATTAAGTTTTATCAAAAATAAGAAAGTGACTTATAGGTCAGCGTGTGGTTCCTGACATCTGTAAGTTTCAAGTGTATGAGTAGATTTACTAGAAAACATAAAATCTGCTAAAGAACATTCAAACTATTTGACAGCAGTTATGTCAGACCCCAGATAGAATATGGTAATCAATTTTGATGTTCTTATCTGAAGAAAGAGATAAAACTTATTGAATTGGTACAACATTGTTTAATAACATGTATATATCTTATCAAATACAGCACTAATTAGAATACAAAAGAGCCTGAGGTGGGATGGTGGAAGTTTGAAAGATCCCAAACATTTATAATTGTAAATAAATACCAAAACTAGTGAAACAAGCTCAAAATAAGAGAAGAGAATGTAATTATTAATTGTACTGCTGCAAAAATAAGAAAGTCTATCCTAAAAGTATAGTAGTAGATTGGCTAATGTGATAAACTGCAACATCATAAGTGAGTTCAATCTCCAGTTGTGCTATTACATTCACTTTTTGATTACGACCTTTGTGAATGGTATGAACCTCTTATCACCCCACCACCAATCGTATCACAACTGTTCTTCAGACAAGGGTAAGTTTGGCATTTAGTAAATACTACAAAGGTTGATATGCCATTAAACAAAGAAACCCAAAAAAAAACAACCTAGAAATATTCCTCTTTGTAATTAATAGTAGAAACCAGGAATAATTCTCCCTGAAATTATTAACAGTCTAAATCTAAATATACCAAGGGAACTAAAAAATTGTAACACAATGAAGGATTTTGACCTGGGTACAGTAAGTGCATGGGGTCTAAATACTACTGATAATTCACCCCTTATTTTGCATATGTTGATCTTTCTATGCATTTCACATAGCACAAATACCCTAGAGAAAGGTATGAATCCAACCATTTTACCTTCAGCTATGGGTAAATAATAGATTAGACTGGACCTTTTAATCTTGTTTAGCACACCAGTTTGGTAGAAGGAAGACTCTGAATTCAAACCTGTTAAACTCTGCTTAAAAATTGACCTGATGTCACATCCTGCCTGTGTAGAAGGGTTGATAATTACATTTATATAAGATTATTTAGATTGGAGGAGCTTATGATGTAATGAAATGGACATGCTGGCCTGAGTTCAAATCCTGGACTAGACTGTTTGTATTTCACGTAGCGCTAATATCCTTTTGAAAGATATACATCCAACTATTCTCCATCCAGCTATGGGTGAATAATAGGGCAGATGGGGCTCTCTAATATTGGTATAGCAACTGGTCTAGGTGAAGGAAAAACTGAATTCAGACCTATTAAACTCTGCTGAAAAAGTGACTTTGTGTTACATCCTGCTTGTAGAGAGGGGTTGGTGAAATAGATAAATGAGATTATTTATTGTAATTTGGCTATAGCTCCTGTATGTTTAATCTTTAGTAAATCAAAATTCAAAATTTTGGTAAAGTGTACATTCAAAAGTGGACAAGATGAACACTAAGAAATTTAAAAAAATCCATAACATAAAAGATGAGGTGGATGTTGAATCTTACACCATACACGATGATATTTCAAATTTTCAAGAATTGTCATAAAGAATATCTCATGTAAACTGGACAAATTACAACCCAGCAACATCTAAAAGTTATGGGAACTACACAAGGATGCTGCATGCTCTTTTTAACAGGTCCTGGAAGCAGCATCTTACAAAACAGCTGCTGTATGGCCAATAACCTCCCATTTCACAAAACCATCTTAGTTAGACAAGCAAGACCCGCTGAGCACTGCTGGAGAAGTAAGCTATTGTATAGTGGCTTGTACCACATGACTTCCAGTATTGTGTTTCTTAAACACGTCAGTACTGAAAGATCTCGGTCAGTAGTAAGACCAATTTTGGACCTAACACCCACAGTGCAAAAATTATAATATTTGTCAGACTGTACTACTTCAGTTAATAAATAATTAACTCTGTAGTGGAAGGGAAATTTCGCATTTTGGTTTGGTGCGCAATTTAATTCAACACTTAATTTCACCCAATCAGAATGACCTATCCTATTCAGTCCAGACCTTCATTTCCAGCCAGCAAATCGGGTAAGCTGCCAAATCCACTCTCTTTGGCTGGAGAATGCCGTCCAGTGCAGACGTCACACTGGCTGTTCTTCAATAGCTATAGCAACTCCACTCTTTTTGGCTGGAGAACGCCGTCCAGGGCAGACATCACACTGGCCGTTCTTTAATAGCAATAGTGACTCTTTAGCTGGACAATGCCGCCCAGTGCGGACGTCTCACTGTGGCTCTAGAATAACAGCAGCAGCAGCATAGACACACAAGGGAACCCATCTAATTTATGGATTCCTTGCAAGGAATCCCAGTTGAATATAAATTAGATACATTCCATGCCTTACACAGGCACAACTGTATGTCACCCCAAAATTGGCAATGTCAACGCGATGCTTTTATTCCGCTCTCAATACACTAGCTATCAATTCACCTCTGGGTCACTTAAATCGAGACAACGCATACTCACCTCCCCAAAAATACCAGACACACGAAACTACACGGTGACTCCAAAGTTCAATACCTCACACATCCGATGACACACACTGCCATCTCAACCTTCTCAACTTCTCATAAGTCAATTTTGTCTCAAAAACACGACCTCTCCACGAGTCTTGCAGCACCAAAAGCAAACCCAATATTCCATGCTGCAAATAAAAACCTATTCTCAAAAACACATTTCGACTATCGCCATCTTACTTCCTCATCTCTCCTTTATATACCCAACAAGCTTTAGCGAGGGACCTCACAACCTATCCTCACTAATAACAACAAAACTTTATGGCTAAAACTCTATTTCACTGAGTATCTCTTCCTTACCACGATACAACATAAGCACAAACTTATATGCAACATTCTCCAATCGACTCTTGCACATGGACACCCCAGTGGTGGCCAACCAGCAAAAATTTACATTCATTGTGCAGATACTGATTGTACTTATCAAGTGCAGTGGCCGATAGGGACAAAGGGTAAGAGAGATTCAAGAGAGTCCATATTGTCTGCATGCCTTGATGAGGATGATGATGAGGCAAGAAAAATACAAAAATCAGGTTAGCTTTTCTTGTAGGCTAGATTTTAAAGGACTTTTTGATGCTTTTCATTTAATGTACCATTCTTTGAATAGAGCAAGAAAAAATGAAACAAATGCTGAAATGATTTTTTATGCAATGCCTGAAATGTTACATTATAAAGGATTCGGTAATCGATAAATATAAGAATTGAAAAAAAGAAAAGTAAAAAAGATCTTAACAACCCTTCATAAACTGCTTAATTTAAAACTTAAGAGACAGGAATAAAAATGATGTTTCTTTGAGGCTGTTGCTGTAAGCAATTATAATGATATTCATCAGTACCAAAACCTGAATTGAAATCTTTTTATCTGGTCATTTATGTCCCTGCCAAAATTGAAATTTCTCATGTTTGGTGATTCTTATTAAAAATCCTTAAATGATTTTTTTTTTCTAAAAGTTAGAAAATTGATATTTTGAGAAGATCAATTTTCCTCTGGGTGTCATTAATTTCTCAGTCTTTGAATTTCGGGTCTTTTATAGGCTTCCATTCATTCAAAATCCTTATCTTTGCTGACTTTTGGAATAATGTAGGCTTGCTCCAGGCTTAGCTTAGTCCAATTGCTTTCATAAAACTAGATATCTTAATGTAAATTCCATTAAATAAGAATGAACCACTTAACAGCAGATCCAGAGCTAAAATTCCTGGTTAGCATTTAATATTTATAAGAACTTTTTTTTTTTATAATGAATACTATAGAGGTAATTTTTATTTCTAGTTTGATTTATTGGACAGATATTTACAAAATAGAGATAATTTGAAGAAATATTTTAGAATCTTTCTTTTTATTTTACTTACAAGACGAGATCAAAAAGTATCAAGACTGAAGGTTTGAATTAAAAAAATTTAAATGTAAATGAAACTGAGCAATTTATTTAATAAAGGGATAACTTTTAGAAATCTAGATAGCTGTCTGAGTAAGCACCAATTATCAATATTTTTTATAGCAATTTCAACTTTTTTTGATCTGAATGTTTTAGATGAAAGACAGAATTATACAAGTGTAACATCCTCTATAATCACCAGAATTTGCTCTGTGCAAGTTTTTCATGTTTCCTAAACTGAATATCCATCTGAACTTTTGAGATTTGTGAATGTGATAAATACGGAAAAAATATGCCAGTATATCTTCACTCATATTTCGCCAATGGAAAACACACTGGAATAAATGTTTTGAAGAAAATATGACAGTACAGCTTTGCCCATATTTCAGTCATGCTTTCATCAATGGAAAACTCACTGGAATAAATGTTTTGAAGAAAATCAAAATTTCATTTATTGTTCATTTCAGTTTATTCAGGTTTGATATTTCTAGAAATACTCAGAAATGGAAAGAAAATATTTTTTATTGTTTATCATTCTTTGACTATGTCTAACTGCTGATGGTAAAAACTTAGAATTAAAAAGATGATTATATTTTTTTGCCTTCCCAAAAGGACAAATGTGATGTATGGTCAGATTTAATATATATTTTCATTCATATACTTTTGTATAATGGCAAAACTTGTGCCACTTCATCAGCTTTTGCTGTGGGTATCATGTTATATTCCTGTCCCAATCCTGTTTATGAAATGGGTTGTCATTATCTGGCACGAAGATCTCAAGGACTAAGTATACTTTATTCAAACTCTATTTTTTCAGGTAGTAATCTCTTGATTCCAGTAACTATTTGCTTCCCCATGATAGCTCTCATGTGACACTTGGTTAATATAATTGTGGTATAAATGAGTAAAGATAATGAGAGGCTACTGTCACCAAGTTCTAGTTTCCAAAGTTCGTACTCATTTCATTTGTGCCACATCTTACACAAAGATGAAATATGACCGCTTTCAACCAAAATACCTGGAAATAAATTCAATAGAAGAAATGAAATAAAATCAGCATTTAAGCTATCCTATTTACTATTTACCAACACCTCCGCTCGGGCAGGATATGACACAAGGTCAATTTTTAAGTGAAGATTGGCCCAGCGGTTAGAGTGTTCGCCAATGGCCCGGGAGACCTGGGTTCAATCCCAGGTCGAGTCATACCAAAGACTTTAAAAATGGTACTTGATACCACCTTGCTTAACACTCAGCATTATAAGGTACGGTTCAAGGGTAAAGTGGAGCAATCCTGGGAATGGAGTAGCGCCCTCCCCTACACCTTGGTGTAGTAGCTATCGAAAAGGGAGCCTTCGGGTCACCCTCGACTATGGTCTAACTTAACAGGTTTGAAATCAGAGTTTTCCTTCTCCTAGACTAGTTGCCTCACCAAGGCTGAAGAACCTAGTCTGCCCTACTATTTACCCATAGCTGGAGGGAGAATAATTGGATTCATACCTTTCCCAAGGGTATTAGTGCTATGTGAAATGTAATCAGGTTCGTCCAGGATTTGAACTCGTGTCGTCGTGTCCACATCCTGCGACAATAACCATTACACCACGGGCACCTCCATTTAAGCTATAAGCACTTTTAGATGTACTTGTGTACATATATGTAAATGCACACATGTGAATATAAATGTATATATTAGGCTACATAAAAAATATTTTTGCTTTTTATTTACAGAATACTAGGACTCAGCTCTACTATTAATATCATTTTTATATATATTAGGATGTTTCAAATGAATGTTTGATTTTTATGTTTTTAAGGCAAAGCTTATTTTTCATATGCATTGGAATAGAATCAATCATACTACTATCTTAGGGAGATTCCCTGTGGTAGAGTGTGGGGAATACCTACGGTGTATTGGGTAACATGCTGGACTGTGACACAGTAAGCAAGTTTAAACTTCAGATAGGCTATTATAATCAGTTTCAGACTAATACCCTTGGGGAAGGTATGGCCCTCTTATTTCTCCAGCCAAGAGTTAAATAGTAGCACCACTGTCTTTCTATAAGGATGGATTTAGCATTAAATAGCCCACAAAGGTTGATATGCTATAAAAAAAGAAACCAAACCAAATCCTCAATATCATCAATATTAGTATCATATGCATTATATTATTGCTAATACTATTCAGTTGAATATATTCGGCTAATCTGACTACAAAAAGCAAGATGCGACACAAAGTCAGTTTTCCTTCTCCTAGAACAATCACCATACTAAGGCTAGAGAACCCACTCTACCATTCTACAAGGGTTGTTCAAAAAGTTCTAACTTTCAACCAGAATGAGTTAGAGAGCCAGAAGTGTCCTGGAAATGTTAACCTTTTCCAGCCTGTACTCAATTATATTCTTGGGACCCATCATGCAGACAACTTGCTCACAGCAAGATCTCATTTAAAAAAATTCAGCAATGAGTCTTCTTTCTGAGCAAGGCTTATAACTTTTTGAAGACCTTTGTATTTATCCATAGCGAGATGGATTTATGCCTTTTGTAAAGGCATTAACACAAAGTGAAATGCAAACAGCCTCATCCAGAATTTGAACTCAAGTTGCTGAATCCATTTCTCACAACGCCTTTGTTGTATATATTATTTCAGATGACAGATAGAAATATTGAAATTCTGGCAATTTTGAGTCACTATTTTTAACTGGTCTCCACAGAATTCAATCAGAAGAAAGAATATTTTCTGCCTATGTGAAGACCAGATTACATTTATAATAAGTGGTATGGTCTAGTGAAATGTTTATTTATGACTGTCCTTAAATTATTGGCAAAAAAATTATTTGAAATGTAAATTTGTGTTTAAACTTTTTTTCCCCTAGTCTTAAAAAAAAATGAAGGGACATGTCTGATGGTCACTGTTTATATCAGAGCTTTTGACTCTTGTACATTTTTCTATGTATTATTCTAAAATCATCATGGATAAGCTGACTTTTGTTCGTGGCTTCTTATGTTCAGTTTGTTCAAATGGCTTATCACATGTATGCCATCATCTTTGATTGAAAAATTGGTAAAAATCACAATCCTAAAATTACCTTGCATGACTAGTTTGTAACAGCAAATATAAAACTATTACTTTCATAGCCGAATTTGACAAGTCCCAAAAAAATAACATTAGTTTGATATACCATTCTGATGGTTATTATTTTTATCAGAACCTTTAACATTTGTAAGGAGAGGTACAAAAATTTTCTCATATCAATTGATCCAAATCCATACTGGATAAAGAGGGATTCTATTACTTGGATAGACTAATTCTGAGATCACTTAATTACAATCAGTTTCAATCAAAGCTTTTCTTAAGTTTATATGCTTCTTATATTACAGGCTGCATAGAATGTCAACATTTTTTCTTTGATCTTTCATATCATTTACAATTCATAAGCCATTAACATATATGTTACATACTTGGGAAAGGTATATTTCCAATTGACGTCCTTCCAGCTATGGATAAATAGTCAGGCAGACTGAGCTCTTTAAACTTAAACTTGGTATGGCAAGAGGTCTAGGAGAAGGAAAAGTCTGAATTCAAACCTGTTGAACTCTACTTAAAAATTGACCTTGTGTTACATCCTGTTCATGTAGAGTGGTTTGTAAGTACATATATGTTCCACACTTATGATAAGTTTCCAGACTTTTTCCATATGGGAACTTTTATTGATAGTACACACATGAAACTCTAGTCCCCTTTGAAGTAATCTCCTCCGGCTGCAATGCACTTGTTTTACCGTTCCAACAACTTCTGGAAGGCCCCATGGAAGTCCTCTTGTGTGAGCGTGTCAATGACGTTTGTCACAGCCTCTTTCATCTCACCAATTGTCCCATAACGTCAGCCTCTGAGCTTAGGGAAGAACCAAAAGTCACAGGGAGCAAGGTCTGGACTATAGGGAGGCTGAAGAAGTGTCTTGATGCTCATCCTTGTCAAATTGTCTTTGACAAGGATGGAGTTGCGGACTGGTGTATTGTCCTGGTGGGAATGCCACTGACCTGATTTGAAGAGTACTGGCCTCTTCCGACGGAATCTCTTCCTGGACTCCCTTAAAACCTCAACATAGTAACCCTAACCCCAACCCTAACCCTTTGGCCAATCAACTGTGGTGTATTGACTTCCTTACTCCTCCCACACTTCTCATTATCCCTCACAGACTCCGCGCCTTCCTTGAATCTCTTATGCCACTCAAAAATTCTTGGAAAAAATACTCTTTACAGTTACCTCATGTACCTAGGTATTAACAGCAAGAAGAAGCTGCGGTGTTCATCCTCACCTTCAACAGTTCCTAATAACATAACAATAAAGATAAAGAATCCAAATAGTTCTTATTTATAAGATTCCAAATGATTTTTTTCACTCAGGCAAACAGAAATTAGATGGAAAGGGACATAATGGCTATTGGCATTAAAAGTAGGAAAACTGAGTTTAAATTTTGGATGTGGTTTCATATGTTCTATTCATACAATGAAGGTTAAGTGAATACATAGAAAAAATGCTCTCAATAATTACCTCAAAGACCTCGGTAGTAACAGCTAAAAAAAAAGAAGAAAAATACTATGTTCATTGACAAACTAGACAGACTTTAAGAAAATAACATTTATGATAACAAATTAGCATTGTACTCCTGATACTCTTCAGTCTGTGAAGAGTGAAAGTCAAAGAAAAAAGAATTATTGTAAATTAAAATTTGTAACAGAATTTTTTGAAAACTCCCATAATATAAATCTAGTATCTGTGTTTATTACTAAATAAGAGATAAAAGTATTTTATAATTTGATTGAAGCATTGTACAAATTATTTTATTTCATTGTATTGAATTAATTTCAAGGGCTATTGCAATGCAAAATAATAATTATTTGAGTTTAATTAATTTCAAAGTAAAACATCAGAGACTTTGTTTTATAAATGAACATGATGTTGAATGTTCAAATTTCTTTTTGAACATTGTAAACATGGTGTCACATGGGGTGTTAGAATGCCATGTTGGGTGTTGTAACCATGGATAAGAGCTGTTAATCCAACACCTATCTAACTGCATTTACAATGTCGAAAAAAGCTTCAAAGATAATGTAAACTGTTGAATCCTTGGTTATGCATTGAAAAGTTGTTGACAATTGGATACAAAGACCTCCACACTCTGGAGAGCAGTAAGATGTTTGAATTGTCATCATAGCAGCTAAAGCAATTAGTTTTAAGAAGTCTTCTCAACTGGTCCCTCTAGTGGTTTGCACTTAGATGCAGATTTGAATCAATACCTGAATGATAACCTTTCTGCCACAGCTGCATCTGAGAGATCATGTTCATCATCAAGATAGCAATAACTGCCCTTTTCAATCAACTTATATTGACAAGTGGATTCATAGTCAGGCAGTTTGAACATTTCATAATATATTTGACAGTTTCTGACTGTTGTGATCTGTTTATACTTACTACTTACGATATAAAATATTTGCAAATAATTAAACATGTTTTTGCCAATAGGTACTTTGAATATCTATCTATATAGTATTCTATCTATCTATCCTAATATGAATGTGTGTCCGTGTGTGTGTGTCTGTGTGTGTGTGTCTGTGTGTGTGTGTGTGTGTGTGTCTGTGTGTGTGTCCGTGTGTGTGTGTGTGTGTGTGTGAGGTGAAATAAATAAATCAATATAAGAAATGTTTTCTCAAATACTGGCCAGTAGATTAGGATACAACCCAAAATAAAAAAAATGTTTTCTGACCAGCTCATATCAGTCTCAAGTTGCATGAATCTTTATAAAAATACAATCATCAGATAAAATACTTGATACACACACACACACACACACACACATACACACACACATATATATATATATATATATATATATATATATATATATAGATAGATAGATAGATAGAACTCAAATTACGTAAGATATGTTTAAAAAAATTTGGTATTGAAGTTGAAACAGCTAAGACAAAAATTAACTATGATTCTAACTTAATGCTCCTCAAAATAATCTTATCAGCATAGAACATACTGATTCCAGTGAGTTTTCCAATGGTCAAAGCTCCTCTTAAGCTGTTATATTTTTTAATGCCCTCTATATCTTCACATCTTATGTTCAAATGGATTTTCTATTTAGAAAATTAGAAAAAATCACATGAAGTGAATTGGTCTTGTGAGTATGAAGGGTGCTGCATTTGTAAAAGCTTGGTTTACAAAATACTATTAAAAAGTATGAAGATTTGTTGTTTTTTAAAAAATTGGCTCTGACTAGTCAACATCACTATACAAGTTGCTGGGCTGTACATATGTCTTCATTTAAATACATATATAGCCTTCTACCGGGCTAACCTTAAGCTAATGGGAGCAATTGCTCCCAATAGAGCCCCATGCCTAAGGGAACCTTGTGCGTAGAGTATAATTTACTCTTGGTTCATCAAGTACACACAACAACTTTTTGTAATATATATGTTTAAAATTGAGTCAGATACCTCCTAAAGCTGGCCCTGGTTTCATCTGAAGAAAGAAAAAAAAGAGAACAATATTAAAACAACTTTTTCTGTTGTTTTAAAAAATATATGTATATATGTGTTTGCCTCTATGAACATTGTTATATTGACTACAGCTTCATTCAAAATTTATAAACTCATTTTAAAATGCATAAAATGCATGAATTAGGAGCATAACATTTAAAAGAAAATGCAGCTGGCTCAATTAAAATTAAATTGGATAGTTTGCATTCTAATATTTTGTTTTTAATTTTTCAGGTCATGTAGTTATTGGTTATTATATGATGGTACAAATATGAGGATCTGTTAGTTATTATATATATATATATATATATATATATATATATATATATATATGGTGCGGATATGGAGGTTTTTGTAGTGTTATAGTTACTGTTTTAAGGAATGGACATGGCAACTTGAGTTCAAGACCTAGACAAGGATGTTTGCATTTAACATAGAGATAATAAACTTGGGAATGGCATGCATTTGGCTATTCTCCCTCAAGGTTTGGATAAATAGTAGGGCAGACTTGATTTTTTAACTGGTTTTGGAAAATTGAAAATCTGAATATAAACCTGTTGAACTTTACTTGACTTTGTGTTACATCCTGTTTGTGAAGATGGGTTGGTATATATTTATATATATATCACAAGGGTTATGAAAACTTTTTGCCTTACCAAGAAGGATATGACATCAACCCATGAAATGTATATACTATTCTCCAAATTTGTTTGGTAGTTCAACAAACTTGGTAAATTATTTCTAATTATCCAAAAAGGATTAATTAATATTTTAAAGAATAGTAATTCTTTTTATAGCTGAATGAAGTAATATTTCAGCAAAACTTAGGGTATATATATATATATATATATATATATATATATATATATATATATTCACAAATATGTAAAAGCCAGGTATTTGGTAGCTGATTTTATCTATAGTTGAATTATTTGCCAATGTTAAATGTTTGGTTTTTTAATATCAAACCACCATCAGGGCAATGTTAATATTTGATCTATCTTCTGAATTATATCATTTTTTTTATTATCTGTCTGAGTGAGTTATGTGAGCATATGTATGTGTGTGTGTGTGTGTAGTAAAGATGTCGTTTTCTATATTTATCAATAAAGTGTTCATTTTTGGTGATAGGGCATATATATATAGTTTCAATGGCACTTGGTAACTACCGGTTTAACCCATCTACAATCATAGGTCCACTCTCTCTATATATATATATATGTGTGTGTGTGTGCGTGCGTGCGGGTATGCGTGTGTGTATATACATATGTGTGTGTATGTGTGTGTTCATGAAGATGTACAGAGATGAAAAAACACATGGTCTTCAGAGGATGATTTTATTCATAGAATTATTTGCCAATGTTAAACGTTTTGGTTTTTGGCCTTCATTTTGGTCTTAAATTGTCTACAGGAATAAATAACCTCCACATTGTAGATTTAACAAACTATAGATAAAATGATTCTGACATCAACAAAGGACTGTTCACTGTGACAACTAATGTTAATAGGAATAGCTCTATTGAGAGATTTGTGCAGGAATAACATTATTATCATACCTTCTGATAAAGGTGTCGGTCTTGACACAATGGATTCCGCCCATTTTAACAACAAAATAATGGGATTATTAAATGACAAAACACATTCAAACAAATTTCTATACAACCCATAAATAAAGATATCAACACTTTTAATGACAATAAACAACAAATCTATGAAGAATTTGAATTCTTGTCTTCATTAATTATCACCAAACAATCCCAAAAATTTATGGTCTTCCTAAAGCACATAAACTTCTAATTCCTCTACGACCTCTTATTTCTGAGGTTGGATCTACCACCCACCTCATAACAGCGCAAAATTTTTTACCAAAATATTATACCCTCTCTTAGGTGAGATTAGCAATTCACACATCAAGAACTCCGGTGATTCACTCAACAAAATCAATAATCTAAACACGGAAAACAAATCTCAACTCAGTCACGACATAAAATCATTATACACCAATATTCCTGTTAAAAAATGTATCAAACGTTTAGAAATTCACCCCAAGAAAACTGAAGGGATTAAAAAAAGAATAAAAAAAGACACTAACATGAAAAATAAAATATATAAATGCAAAAGTAAGTTTCCCATGAGGCTTCTGACAGGAAGCTAAATCGGCGAATGCCTTGAAAGAGAAGCTTCCTGGCACCAAAGAGAAACTCTTCCTCATAAGTCTTTATCGCTTCGACTTAGACGGGCGCACCTTTTTCTCTTGGCTGCTAGTAGGGAGCACACTTGCTTGTTAAGTCCCGTACTTAGCAGTGCGTTGTGTCTCCAATTAGAAGCAGCCTCTGACGATTCCATGATGTTCTTCAAGCGCCTTGTCTGTTGGGGGCGCGACTATTTCTACTGGTCCAGGAAAACATTAACACCATAGAATAGTCGTAAACTCCACAAATAAAATTTGAGTCTTAAGATATCCTTGTCTTTTTCTCCCGTCCTTAATTCCCCTGCAGCTTCGACGAACAAATTAGAAGATTTCAAGTGAATGGGGCAAGAAGAAAAAGGAGTCAGACAAAAACCTCAGAATCTCACAACAACACCGACAATATTCACCACAACAACGATAAATCTTCATCAGCCCCATAAAACGAACATTACCTTTACCTATTCGCAAAATCATTAAAATTTGCACATAATATACGAAATATTGGTTCTTTTTTTTTTCTCTCGATAATACAATATTTCTAATAAAAGAAAATCTGGTTTACCCATAGATTCACCTCTTAGTGGAGCTCTTGCATGCCTTTTCCTTGAATTTCTTGAATCTGGCCCCTTTATATTTATGATACTCAAAGACTCTAACTGTTTCAATCATATAGATTATATGTTATTCATATATCTACGAAATAATGAATAAACAAAAATTATGACTGGATAAAACAATATTGGACCTACCATTGATTTGTTGCAGGGCTGATGAATATGTCAGTCCTACAAAATTTTAGATGACAAAGGCAAGTGAGTAAATTCAAATTTCAACTTTTATTTTGCAATAAACACATGAAAATGAATTTGAATGAAGGTTCTGTCGCGTCGAAAGTGTAGACGCGACTGTTTAATGGTTTTGGGTGACATCGAGTTTAGATGATCTTGAACAGGTCGTTGCTAAAGTTATGTGGCCAGGTATCTGTAGAGGCCGAAGAGTCGGACGTGTCGAATTGCAGAAACTGGCTAATAGACATCCCGGTTGTTGATTCGGTAGTTGACCGGGGTTTGGTCGACGTAAGCTTCGAACAAGCGGTGTCGTTAGCTTGTGGACTGAAGTTAGGAAGCTAGCAGCTTGAAGGCCCAATCATATGGCCAGAATTTTGATACATAGTTGCTCTGCTAATGAAATCGACTTTAGCCGGAGTGGTGTCGTCTGCACGTGGATTGGTCCTTTACTCCGGGTGATCGCTGCATCTGGCCGGTTGCAAATATGCCATCGTCTTTGTGACGTTGATGAAAATGTAGCATACAACTCTTAAAGGGTTGTAGTGGGGAGATTACATTTGTGGTAGGTCTGAAAAGGACAGTAGTGTGTAAAAAAAAACGTGGTAGTCTTGAATCGTACAGTTAGAAAGAAGAGGCTGGACTGCTATGTCGTGTTCTCCGCGATATATATTACCATAGCGACGGCCACGGCTGTGTTCACTCCACGCGGTTGAGAAAAGGAAGTGGTGGCGTCTGACCGTCTGAGACTGGAAGAAGGTAGGAACTGCTGGACGGGCCACACTTCGGATTCTTTTCGCCCTATGCTGGGATATTTATCGAAACTTCCAACCCGGTAGAATTTGACAAATTATCATTTTAATGCGAAGACAGTGCACGAATCGAGACTCATGCGCGCCAGATGCAAAAAAATGCTTGTTCTCTCAGGCGCCAAGCGATAAACTTAGCCCCGCAAAACGAATGTTGCCTGGGGATGGAGGCGGTCCCCCGGGACTAGGTCTTTGCTTGTCATCGATCCGCTTGGCTAAAAGGTCAGGTGCAATGTATATCTCTGCTTGTCATCTATTCCAGCCACCCAGTATGAATGCTAGGCGGCCGGCGTTGGTCCGGCTGGCCAATTCTTGGTCAGTCTGATTTTTTGTCACTATTTATTCTGAGACGGGTTTACAACAATGCAGTTTTTTTTTCTTTTTGCCAAAGTTCTGGTTTCTAATAAAACTTCCGTCTACGACAGTTCTTTCTTATGAACGAGAAAATTGCACTAGCTTACCTCTCTTGGACATTTTTCTAATAAATAATAGACATAAACTAACATTTAAAGTTCATGACAAATCCACGAATAAAAATGACCATATTGTGGCGTGATGTGTGTAAAGAGGTGGAATAGATAATGGTTGTAAAACGGCGTGGACAAAATGAACATTTAAAACAAGGCGAACGAACAAAAACAAATTTATATTCTATAATATCAAAACTTACATTAATACATGAAAACATAACTAACTCTAACATACTGATAGTGTGTATATATATATGTGTGAGCTCGTGTGTGTATGTGTGTGTGTGTGTGTGTAACACAACTAAACTACAAAAAGAATTGTAAAATTAAAATGTCTTTTTTCTATGATTAGAAACCGGTAGTTTTTTAAAGACGGGAAAGCGTCTCATAGTTCTTGTACAATAATGTCTGCGAGGCATGCTGTTGCTGATACGGAGGAACTTGGTCAAAGAGAAGGTGTTGCCGCTACGAAGGAATTTCGTAAAAGAGCTGTTGCCGCTACGAAGAAAATTCGTAAAAGAGAGAGAATGTGTTTTAAGACGGCGTATTTATAGAAAAAATCGTCTTATCAGTGGCTCAAGACGCAGGACTTGAATTTTCGCGCGCCGACGTAGTTGTAAGCATATCACGTGGTCCTCCTGGCCAATGGTTTCCCGAGACTGAACATTGAGCGTCCGCCATCTTTGTGGGAACAAGTGGCATACCGCCCAAATTAAATTATAGGAGTGTAAAGTCCTATAATATACATTTTTACCCACATCATAACGTCAAAATAAAAAAGAGAATTATCATAAGTTTTTACCTTAGGGTTTGCCCCCCGCTCCTAATTTTTAAATAATGAATTTGACAAAACAGAAAATTCTTTCGCGCAAATTAAATATCTTAAATCTTTTATGCAACTTGCCAAAATCAAAGCTCTCAAAATTTACGAACATAAATGATATCCTGAAATTCAAAACAAAAATATTTTCGAAGAATAATTCATTGCGTAGATATATTATTTTATCCAACACTTCAACCACAAACATCTTTGAAAAACTTTAGCATCGTTGGAAGTATAACAGTCACTAACTTTTCAAAGTACCACCATCGGCGGTACATGTACTAACTTTTCAAAGACAATGAGAAATTTAATTAATAATGAAGATAACAATACCCCCATCGAATCCAGAGCAAGGGTGTATCGTAGTCAACCGACAACTCATAAACCAAACAAAAACAAAACAAACAAACCCCAAGAACTGATGAGTCTCTGATGTCGTCAGCCAATAGTATTTAGGAACGAGTCGTTAAGGAACCAAATCCTTCCGCACAGGACGTCTTTTTAAAATATTAAATTCAGCCTGTCTTTCCAAGGACAGTCCTAAACTAATGGACAAAATAGATAGTAATAAAAAAACACGGTGGAAGTAGAATGAAGTTTCTCACTATTATTTTGTAATAATAAGCAAACTCATTCTATTTAGACCACATAGCATAGTAGAGCACAGTAGATATAAAAACAGCAGTATCAAACCGGGTCAAATCAGTTCGGCTGGTCTTTTAGGTCAGAGCGAGCTCAAAAAAGGAACAATGGCAGACTTGAAGCCGCAAGGCTGCCAATTTCGGCTGGGCTACCTCCGGGTGGGCGAGGTGCATTATTGACTACTCTGTACCCTATGTATAGCACAAGACTTTACTGTCTAGTTCAAGCTATAACCCGGCATCCGTGCCCAGACCCACATTTGGGTTTGTGATACAGCTTGGCTCATTAGACTCACATTGCACTAAGTGAGTCAATGACCAGCGCAGACCAGCAGGGTTCGAGTTTTGATTGGTTCCCGACCTACCCATCCCCTTAATCCCTACTTTAATCGGCCTTCGGGTTTATTGACCTTGTGTCAAGCTCTGTCTGGTGGGAGGCAGAAACAAATAACTCAGCTAGGCTGGACGCCAGCCAAGGATGTGGGAAAAATCAGATTCTCCTCTGGTCATTCTACGACCGAAGCCTAATCAACAGCAGCTGCCCATTATTCCAGCCGCAGACAATGCAGGAGCATTGCCAGTCTCTCAGCTTAAAAGCCCTTTTCAGGGCTACTCAGAAAGTCTATCCAAACACCTCCTGAGACGGCACAATGCAGAAGACTTAACTACCAGCCTCTCAATCTAACAGCCCTTTTCAGTTCTAATTCAGAAAGTTTAACTTAATACCCTTTGAGACGGCACCAGGAGCTACCTTCTTGCACCGGTGACCACTTCCTTGCAGCAGCAAGTACCACTTCTGCACCGGGGACCACTTCCTTGCAGAAGCAGCTACCAGTCCTGCACTGGTGACCACCTTCCTGCAGCAGCGATTACCTTTCTGTACCAGTAGCTTCCAGTTCTACTCCAGAAGCTACCAGCCCTGCTCCAGCATCTACCTTCCTGCAGCATCAATCACCTTCCTGCACCAGCAGGTACCAGTCCTGCACCAGCGACCACTTTCCTGCACCAGCAACTACCAGTAGCTACCAGTCCTGAACCAGCGACCACTTTCCTGCTCCAGCAGATACCAGCAACTACCAGTTCTGCACAAGCAACTACCAGTCCTGAACCAGCGACCACCTTCCTGCACCAGCAGATACCAGCAGCTACCAGTCCTGAAGCAGCGACCACCTTCCTGCATCAGCAGAAACCAGTCCTGCACCAGCGACCACCAATTCAATAACTATCAGTACTTGTACCAGCAATCCAGACCTGCACCAGCGACTAGATCCTGCTCTAATGATCACCATGCAGTCGTGGTGACTATTCACCATACGCTTTTCCGATTTACGATTCACCATAATAAAGTTTGGCCTTTCGAAGGAACACCCTCGTTTGGTCATTCTTGCCTAGTTTGTTGTCAATCACTTATATTTCAAAAGTTTGCAGGGACCGGTATATTTATCAGCCTCTGCAACAGGTGTGTGAAATTTCATGTCTTGGTTGTTGTAAAAATATGTGGGTGAATGTTCTCATAGCCTCAATAAACAAATTTATGAGCACAAGAGAGACTTAAAAAAGGCAATATAAATAACAGATCGATCAAACATAATTTAAAAACTAATCACGACATTAATTTTAAAGATTCCAAAATGTTTGTTTATACACATAATTATAAAGCACCAGAAAATTGAATCTAGAATAATTTCAAACCCTAATGCGATCAAACAGAGACACGGTTTCTTCTGTATGTCTCCTTATTTGATCAGATTGGTGCTGAAAAGTTACAAAATACCTTATTCAAAATAATTTGGTTTCATCATTTTTATACACAGATAGATAAACTAAACTGAGCTAGAAAGAAGAAGGATGGATAGATATGTTATGAAATATTCATAATGGGTAAATATTGATCATATAATATAAATATTAACATAGATAGATAGATAGATAGATGAACACTGAGATAGATAGATAGATAGATAGATAGGAATTGGATTTAAAAAAAATGAATTTAGGGTGCTATTTACATCATACAAATTTAAAACAGAATGCTACCAATGAAACTTTCTCATCTTTTTTGTTTCATTTAATAACTCATACACCCTGTGAAGGTCTATTTTCAGTTTTTTCCTTCACACACACACACACACACACACACATATATATATATATATATATATATATATATATATATATATATATATATATATACTCTGGCAAAAATTATGGAATCAGCCTACTTAGAGGATGTTCACTTTTCTTCTTTTCTTTTTTTAGTTCTATCCACCAAAGTTGGTAAATTTGGAATTATTTTGATAAAGAATATTTTTTAGATAAGTGAAATCTTTTCTTAAAAGAATTTAGGCTGCTATAAACACTCAATGTGGGATTAGAAAGTATTATTCCTAATTTTTTGTCAATGAATTCTATAATTTTTCCTAAACCATTTAAAATTTACAGAATAATGTATGATGAGAATAGAAAAGCATGTTTTAGTAGAAAAAACAAAAAACTTTGCAAACTGGCTAAACATGGGTTTGCTACTATGATCCTAAGTCAAAAAGACAATTCATGGAGTGGAAACACTCACTGGTAAAGAGCAGTTAGTAAAGAAGATCATGCCAGTAGTCTTCCAAAAGATGAGAAGATCCATTGCAATTGATTTTTTTGAAAAAGGTACAACAGTTACCAATGCTTGCCAAATCCTTATACAAAATTCATCTTATGTATTGAATGGTTCAGATTGATTTCTTTTGTTTAATGTCATATTAGTTTTTGTGAGTAATTCAATGCCAGAAACATCCTTGTAGAATAATACTAGTGGTACTATTTAATCCATAGCTGGGTGGATTAGGGGGTTCATATCTTTTCCCAAGGGTATTTGTTTAAAAGTGAACATAATAGTGTGACTGAAGTTCAAATTCACTTATTATGATGTCATAGTCCATCATATCAACCACAATGTCACTGATTCTTTTTATTGATTGAATAACCGTTGTATGTTATCAGTGTAACATAGAAATAAAACCCTTTATGTTTTTACTTATAGTTTCAGAATTCCATGATCATCAAGCAATAATTGATTCTGAAGAGTCAACTAAAAGGGTGGTACATAGAAATGGTGGAATATAAAATAGAATTAGATTTACATCACAAACAATCTGAAAAGAGGTCCCTAGAACAATGTATTTAATAAATTTCTGAAAATTTCACTGTTGGTGTAATTTACTAAAAAGTTGAAAATTCCTTAAATTCTAACTTTAAGTTTTCAAGTGTTTGCAAGCCAATGGTACATTAAGCAAAACCTTATAAGTGCAGTACTTAACATCAATAATAATCTAGACGGCAAAGAGCTATTTACATATTACATACAAAATCTGATGTGACTGCTTAGTGCTGTGTTAAAGGAATGAATATACAGTGCCATTTCTGATGGCTAAGTGAAATCTGAATTTAAAATTAGTTCCAGTAGAAAGCTGTGGATCCAGGCTTAAAGCAGAAATCTCTTCTGACAGGTTTTAACAGAAAAGAGAGAATCAGTTTAAGAAAATTAAATTCTCCTTGATTCATCAATTAATTCTCTTTACTCAAATGGAGAACCACCTTTCAATTGAGTCACATTGCAACATAATTACTTTTAAATGAATTGGATTTATTCATGCTTTCTGGAAGCATCCTTTTGATTAATTTGGTCTGTGAAACAGGAATGTTCACTGTATTTAAAGGTTTTTCTAAGTTTATTGGAACCTGACTTGGATTTTTCAAAATGATAGACTATTGTGGGGAATTGGTTAATTAGCAGCTGAGTTTAGAAATCTTAATGACTTCTGGAGATTTTCATAGGTTGTTAGGAATAACCCATAATTTGGTGCATATAAAAAAAGATGTGCTATTAGTAATTATTATTATTTCTATTTCAATGAGTCATACAATTAAAAAAAGTCAGCATTAATAAGACTAACAATGAATTTTCTTTTCTTTTTTTTATACAATTGTTTAAATCATGACTTTATTTAAAACTTATAAAGACTATTAAAAAAAAAACGTCATGGTGAAATAATCATCGAACTAGACTTTTTTAAAAAAGTAATAAGTAAAGTAAAGTCAGCAGCCTTAGTCGAGGGTCCCCCCGAAGGCTCCTTTTTCGATAGCTACTACACCGAAGTGTAGGAGTGGGCACTACTCCATTCCCTGGATTGCTCCACTTTACCCTTGATCCATACCTTATAATGCTGAGAGTTAAGCAAGGTGGAATCAAGTACCATTTTTTTTGAGTCTTTGGTATGAACCCTGGTCTCCCAGACCATTGGTGAACACTCAACTCAGGACAAAGACTAGTTGTAAACAGCAAAGTGTTAACACTGAGTTCCAGTGTTAGCACTTCTTTTAGTTCTGTGATTAAGAAAATATTTGATGAATGAGTGTTAGCCCTTTATGTTTTTGTTTTTCAAGCTACAAAAAGTCATAGTCAGTAAGTTTCCGATGAGGTGTTGGGCAAAGAATGATTAAAGATGCAAAGAAGAATTTGAAGTGGTTAGAGTGTTTGCCAATGGCCTGGGAAGCCAGGGTTCAATCCCAGGTCAAGTTATACCAAAGACTCAAAAAATGGTTCTTAATCCCTCCTTGCTTAACACTCAGCATTATAGGCTATGTATCAAGGGTAAAATGGAGTAATCCAAGGAAAATAGTAGTGCCCTCCCCTACACCTGGATGTAGTTGCTATTGAAAAGAGAGCCTTCAGGTTACCCTTGACTATGGTCACCAATTTACTTCTATCTCATAATTGTTCTTATATTTCTAATAAATTTTAGGTTTAGTTTATTTTGATTTGGTTTGGTATTATGGCATATCAACTATTGTTAGTTATTTAATGCTAAATCCTATTTTTATGCATATTAAATATATATGTAAACACATTTTGTAGATACACTAAGTTGAATGATCAAGCAGTTCTGTTTCTAACAATTCAATCTAGCATAAATCAACAAAGTTAAATAGTTCCAAGTACTGCTATCCATCACTAACAATTCAATAAGATATCAGTCATTTGTTTACACACAATTAAATGATGAAACAGTCCTATTTCCAACAATTCAATTTTGCATCAGTCATTTGTTTGCACTCAGTTTAAATATCAAACAGTTCTATTTGACCCTTAGATAGGACCCTATCAGGTGCTACCACTCTGGGTCAGAGTGGACCTGGAAGCAATAGCAATGAAGGGGTGCTCTGCATTTCCCAAAGCTCCATCATTACTGGAGCCTCACCATCAGATTGTTTAAGGTCATATCCAGGACATTTGTTGGTGGAGGTCTTACCCTTCTGCAGAGATAAAGTCAGTATATTCTACAGCCCCAGCCAATAGGGCTAATAAATTTTAGGAAAAAGGTGGAAGAAAAAATATAATCTATACATTTTATTTTTAGAATATAATTATACTTAGATATTTTTTTCATCAGGAATAACTGAGTAAGCAGGAGAAAATTCCATGTAGTCTTATGTTTTATTAGTTAGTTGAGTAGACCAGTCATAGTGACTTCAATTCAAACTGGTTATCTCATACCTCAGGCTTTATGCTAAATTAATCAAAGCTTTGTAAGAAGAATCCATATGGCATAGTAGCTAAGATGCTCAACTGCAACATCATAATAAGTGAGTTTGAACTCCAGTTTCACTATTATGTTCCCTTTTAGACTAATTGCCATAAGAAAAACATGAATTCTCTTATCACTCCAGCTATGAGTTAATAGTACTACAACTGTTCTTCTGAAAGGAAGCCTTTGGCATTAAATAACCCATGAAGGTTGATATACCATTAAACAAAGAAACCAAACCAAACTAAGCTTAGTAAATGACAACAATATTAATTGAGATAATAACTGCAATTGTATAATGGTTTATTATATGATTATTATTGAAGTATGTTAAGACTTATGGTGATATCAGTCTTGGTATAAAATCAACCACAAAATATAAAATACAATAAAATTTATGTAAAATTACAATTGATTTCACAACAGCAATTATAATAACAGTAACATTTAGATAATTCTAAAATGAAATTCTCACATAAACACACACATGCACAAACATAAACACAAACATTTATATCAGCTGTATTTAGGCAGCAGTTTTTCTTTTTTTTCAGACGAGGTTATTTTAAATAGATTTTTATTGATTTTACATGTTGTTTTATAAAATTTCTTAAGATTGGTTCAATTTTATATAAATATTGTCCAAAATTTTCTGAGTAGTTTTGTAAAAAATTCTACAAATATTCAAAAACTGTCTACACTCTGATAAAGAAACTATTAAAACAAAGGTTTTACAGAATTAAAAAATATATAAAATCTTGACACATCTCTGGTATCTTGCATATATATATATATATATATATATATATATATATATATATATATATATATGCCCTTGTTCTAACGTCTGTTCAAAACATTTACATTGATTATCATTATTTTTTCCCGAGATTAAAAGGTTTTAAAGAATTTTTTTTTGAGAAATAGTGCACTGGGAAGCACCAAAGATTGAAAAAAGCAACAGTAGATTTTGAAAAAATGGTAAATTTTATATAAATAGGTTCTGAAACATATAACAAACATCACTGGTTCATTTTTGGATATACTTTTTATATACATTATAATATCTGCTCAGCAATGTCTATGAGTACAATTCATTCCATTCATCAAACCAATTATGTTCAATCTCAGGAGATTTTTCAGGAATTCTGTTTTTAAGCAGCTGTTTGTGCTAACAATAATTGGCATGATCTTAAATACATTTCTTTATGCTATGTTAGTTTGGTTTGGTTTGGTTTTGTGGCATATCAACCATCACTGGTTATCTAATGCCAAATCCTTTTTATACATGTATTAAATATATGATTTCTAAACAGATTTTGTGGATAATATTTTTAAATGAGCCTGACCTCATTTTTTCATTCAGTTAAATGGTTTCACTTACTTCTATCAAATATGAATAATTCTTTTTTCTATAAATCCTTTGGTGGCTACATTGAATAGATGTCAGCTCTACTACATAATCAAGCTACCTGAATTGATTTTTTCAATAAAATTTTTAAAATAAAGCTGTAATGTTGTTTTCTTTAGGACAACAATTTTATCGTTCCACCCTGTAAATAACCTGATTATTTGTTTGATACCTTATGAAAATATCATAGTTATTTTAAAAATGATAAATTATAAAAATAAACAGAAGAAAACAGTTATTTTAAAGAGTATAAAATCTATTTAAAAGAGTTTAAAAATAAATATAAAGAAAAAAGTCAGACCTATAGTTATACATTGATAATTAAATTAATTTCTGATTTTTTAATTTTAATTTTTTGTTATATATTTTATAAGATTCCTGCAGGTAAAGATTATACACTTTGATCCCAGGCAGATGTACTTAGGAACAGCCATTTGATTATAGACAAGGTGTTCAGATATGACACTATCATCCTAGAAGAAATTATGGACAAACAAAAATGAAAAACACAAACAAAAAGTAGATTACTATAGTAATAGATTATTACAATTGCTAACTGTAAAAAAATGAATTATGTAGCAAATAGAAATATTAAACCTATTCATTATGATATATTAGAATTATTTTTGTCAGATCCTGAAGTCTATAAAGATTAAAAGTGTCCTTGATTGATTGACTGATTTTAATGGCGTGTCAACCTATTAAGGGTTATTTTATATCTAGATGTTAGGGAATCATGTTCCTTGTAAATTCATATTTGCATTTTTTTGTGTAAGTATTTCTTAAAAGATTTTTTTGCTTTAAATATGAATATTTTCAAATGAATCAATTTGACCTACTGTGACACTATGTGGGTGTGTGTGCCAGGCAGACAATCTCTTTGTCTGTTTTGGTGCAAAACCCAAACAAAGGGTTTGAGCTCGAGATCTCCCGCGAGACTGGAAGTGGATGAGGAGAGGGAGGTCCAAGAGAAGAGACAGTCAGTTGACAAAGTAACCCAGAGAGAGCAGTCAACAATAGAGTCTAGGGAATGGACGGTCAGCAGAAGGAGGCAGTGAGGGAAGACAGTCAAAACTGAGTTGGCATTCCTAGTAGCTTTTGTAGAAGTTTCGCACAAAATACACACCCATGATAGTCTACAAATGCACGAAAAGCTGCACAAAATTGTCACAAAACTCCCTTTCTTGCACTTGGAACTGACCCAAGTCCATATTGTTCATTTGTTCTTCCTTCCACCCACTCGGTTATATTTTTTTGTGGCCGTAAAGAAATGGGAAATACCCCAGCGAAAACCCCTAGATGAATCACTGGCCATGAATAGTATTGTTTTAAAGAAATTGACATAGTCAGGCCTGGCTGCTAAGGGGTGTATCACACTACAGATAGAACCTTAAAAAGTATTACTATATTACTGCTTGATGCCCAAGTGGACCTGGGAGTAATAGCAATGATTAAGTACTCAATACTCCCCACAGCTCCAGAACAGTAGCTTTACTACCAGGTGCAGTTTAGTGTCATACCCAGGACACTATTTGTATATGGTGGGTCTTAAACTGAATTAAAAAAAAATTATTTTTGTCTTCCCTCCAAGAAATTGTTGTGCTCTGATTTATAACCTCTATCAATTTGTTATAATAGAAGTAATAAACAGTAAAATTTGTTCTTATAAGGTTAGCATGGAAAACTTTGAGCTAGAAATACTAATCTTCTTTTTCTTTGTTGATAGCAGCTAGTTTCATATTTGCTTTGACTTGTCATGTACATTTTAAATGCATTCTCATTCTCTTATTTTAAATGCATTCTCATTCTTTTATTTTAAATGCATTCTCATTCTCTCATTTTAAATGCATTCTCATTCTTTTATTTTAAATGCATTCTCATTCTCTTATTTTAAATACATTCTCATTCTCTTATTTTAAATGCATTCTCAATCTTTTATTTTAAATGCATTCTCATTCTCTTATTTTAAATGCATTCTCATTCTTTTATTTTAAATGCATTCTCATTCTTTTATTCACTAAATAACAGTCAACCAGAATTTTGCATTGTCCATAGCAAATTACAGTGATTGGGTGGTGAAAGTAATCAGAAGATGCAAAGCAACAGCAATTGGTTTTTAAGCTGGAATGTTGATGTTTATTTTTGCTAGAGTTTATAGGAGAAGCAGAATGTGAGGTTTGCATATAACTTGAGATGATAATATGAAATGAGTATTTTGTCTTTGTTCTCAGGTCATCTCATTCACAGTCTCCAATCTATATTGAACCATTTAAATTCTGACTGAGGTCTAGCCTAGTATCATCCAACAAGACTCTGACTTCTGGACTAATTCTCTTGTCTCTATGCCCTTCAGGTCTCTCTTTATATTTCACATAGTGCTAATACCCTTAGTAATAATGCATCTGTTTACCCTCTAGTTATGGGTAAATAGTTGGGCAGACTGGCTCTTTTACCTTAGTATGGCGACTGGTCTTGGAGAAGGAAAACTCTAACTTAAAATCTGTTAAACTCCATTTAAAATTTTACTTTGAGTTCCATCCTGCTTTTGGCACAGAGGTTGGGTATATATATATATATATATATATATATATATATATATATATATATATATATATATATATATATATATATATATATATATATATATATAGGTGTGTGTGTGTGTGTGTGTGTGTGAAGATAAACAAAAGTGGCAAGATAAATATAAATATTTTTTTGTGTTTTAATTTTTGGTTGTTCTCAACTAGTTTAAACTTAGGTCATTGTCAGGAGGTAAGCTTTTTTAAAGAAAAGTTTTTCAGAAAGTTTTAGAAATAGTTTTTATGAGAGTTGAAAAGAAAAGACAAAAAATGAACTGGTGATATAGCATAACCATCATTCATTGAATGAAGATTTTATTTTCAAAAATTACACACACACACACACACACACACACACACACACACACACACACACACACACACACACACACATATATATATATATATATATATATATATATATATATATAAGGAAAAGTGTGAATCTATCTATTTTCTCTCAACTGGGAGTAAATAGTTGGGCAGACTGATTTCTTTGGCATTGGTATGGCAACTAGTCTTGGAGAAGTAAAAATCTGAATCAGACCAGTAGTACTTCACATAAAAATTGACCTTGTGTCACACCCTGCTCAAGATGGAGGAGCTGGGTAAATACATAGTTATTAAGTTTGTATTTTATGGGAACATGACTTTATGTTAACTTTCATGCAAATGTCTTTGGGGAATGCATAAATCCAGTAATTCCCTCCACCACCAGCTATAGCAAAATAGGAGGATATATTAGGTTCTTTAGCCTTGGTTAGGCAACCAGTCTAGCTGAAGGAAAACACTAAATTCAAATTAACTTTACTCCATTTAAAGATTGATATTGTTACATCCTGCATGTGGTGGGGGGTTGGATATATACATACTTACTTAGAAATCCATCTCTTCTCCCCTAACTGAGTTTTTTAGACTTGGTTAGATAACCTGTCTAAGTTAAGAAGAACTCTGAGAACTTTTGTTCTTTGAGTTCAATCACTTTAGGGTTACTTTCTGATATTCTTTGTTTGATGGTATTGTCGTTCACAGAGATATATAATTCTCACTTGTGAGCCTGGTTATTATCCAGGGTCTAGATAATTTCCTTCAATCCTAACTTGGATCATTTTCATCACCAGTCTCTTTAATGCCATGTCTCTCTTATTGCTTGTGTTAATGTATCCTTTTCCTCTTGTTCATTTTCAAAGTGGCTAAACACAACATTCCATTTTACATTACTTCCATTTAGAGTAAGTGATACAAGTATTTAACAGGATTCAATCAAAATTGCTATTCTGGTAAAAAATAAAAGACTAAAAATAAAAACATCTTGAATTCTGGAAGGAAAGAAAAAACAAACCCTAAAAGTCCTTTAAAAATCACTTAAGCTCTAAGAAACAACTGAGGGGCTACAAAATGCTAAAAGTGTTGTTGGTCTAAATGTTATTCTTTAAAAAGAAAAACTATCTGCTGAAGCATCTGACAAGAATGACATGTTTTTTTTTCTTCATTTTTATTGTATTTCTTCAAAGATGTCTGTTGTAAATTTGTGACAGTTTTTTATGGCCTTAGATCATGTAATGGAGAAGTTAAACAATCAGTTTGAAGAGGAAGTAGCCTATATGTGCTCAATATTAAGTTACAGGCTACTGTCTATTTTGGCACAGGTCAAACTAATAGTTTGCTTTTTTTTATTTTTATTTTTTGCTTTCTATCACACTTTCTTTGCTTTGTTTGTTTTTTTTTTATTTTTTTCCCCCCTTTCTTTTGGTCCATTTTTTTTATGAGGTTATCTTTGGTATTCAATTTTACTTTATCTTTCTCTTCTTTAGTTTCTTTTCACTTCATTTTTTCTTCAGTTTCCTTCTTTCCATTTTCTGTAATTGTTAGTTCTTGTAGTTTTTTCTTTCCTTTCTTTTCGTCCATTTTTCTTAATTTTTTTCTTTCTTTCATTTTTTTTTCTAATTTGTATTCTTGCCATTTTCCTTTTATCTTTCTTTTTTTCTTTTTCCTTGTTTCTCTTTGAAATCCTTTTCCATTTTTATTGTTTTTCTTCTTGTTGTTCTTGCATTTTTCTCTAATACCAATGATACTGTCTTCTTTTCTCTTTATCATTTTTATACTTTTTCCTTGTTTTTAAGAAGCTGATTATAAAGTGAAGCAATGAAAATTAGGTTGAATCTGTGTCACTTTAGTTGCCTGAAGAAACCAATTAAAATTAGGACATGTATTTTTTACTCTATTTCTTCATTGGTTAGATTTGTTTCAATTTCTATTATGAATATCTTTATATGTTTATATGCATATAGTTACCAAGCCTCTCCACCATGAGCAGGAAGTGTCACAAGGTCAATTTCTAAAATAAATATCTTTATATATTTATATGCATATAGTTACCTAGCCCCTCCACCACGAGCAGGAAGTGTCTCAAGGTCAATTTTTAAGTAGAGTACAACTGGTTTGAATTCAGAGTGTCCTTTCTTCTAATGTAGTTGCTTTTCAAAGAACTCAGTCTGCCATACTATTTATCCATAGCTGAAGGGAGAATAGTTGGATTCATACTTTTCTTAAGGATAATTAGCATTGTAATGATGATGATATATATAAAGAGAGAGAGAGGGAGGGAGAGAGAGTGAGAGAAAGAGAGAAAGAGGGAGGGAGGGAGTACTTGAAAATTAAGACATTTAAGTATCCTTGACTATTTTATTCTTAAATGACTTTAATTATTATTAAAGTAGACCTATTTAATCAAATAAGGTTGAACTTCTTTAATACTACATTTTTATTTTCTATTTTTGTTTTGATGTTTGATTTTTATAAATGCTTATATATGAAATAAATGATTTTTATATTATTCTTGTAGTCTTCAGGGTAAAATTTGTCTTCTGTCAATTCTATCAACTGATTGTTTTTAGTTTATTTACTTGACTTTCTTGATACGATTCATCAACAAATCAAAAAATATAACTTTCAGTCTTCAAACTCCTATTTGTACATTATAAAAATTTCACAATGAAACACAAATGTAAAATGAGAATTATGAATTATAACAAATTATGATAAATTATTCTAGTCAATATTTTACTAACTTTTTGTTAATTCTAAATTTTTTATTATGGTATTTTATGATCTTCTCTAAATTTTATGGACAGATATAATTTTTTTTCACATCTTCTTTAAAATATTAAAGCATTCAAACAAGGATGATCATATAGATTCTCACCTGATATTTATACAAACATATTATCTGATCTTCATCAGGTATTGTAAAGTGGATCTATAAACTATCTATTTGCCTTTATTGAGATTTATGAGAGGTTGTAAAAGTGTGCAGGGTAGATGACCTTGCAGATTATTAAGAGTGATCATTTCAATTCTTTGATTAAATGAGAAATTATACAAATATCTGAGAAGATGTTTGTATTCATTAGTAATGAAAACCATAGATAGATAGATAGATAGATAGATAGATATATTAAATTCTTTAAATGTATGATCTTATGGAAAAACAAATAGTTATAGCAGTTTCAAATTCCTTTTTAGTCTGGTTTATTTCATGATCATTTGATTGAAACAGAAGAACACACTGATAGATAGATAGATAGATAGATAGATAGATAGATAGATAGATAGATAGATAAATAGATAGATAGATAGATAGATAGATAGATTAAATTCTTTAAATGTATGATCTTATGGAAAAACAAATAGTGATAGCAGTTTCAAATTCCTTTTTAGTCTGGTTTATTTCATGATCATTTGATTGAAACAGAACACACTGATAGATAGATAGATAGATAGATAGATAGATAGATAGATAGATAGATAGATAACTGGGAGGGTTTCCACAACAGCATATTGTAGGATAGGTTTTTAGGCATGTGAATGTACATGTTTCATCTTTTAAGAAGAAAGAACAATAAGAGGCTGTATATTTTATAACATTAATGTGTTAGAACATAAAATTAAGTTTTATATTTTCTGAGAGTTAATAGCTAATGTGCTCATCTGATGAGCTATAAATCCATTTTCAACTGGGGGATTGCATTGAGTTGCATATTTGAAAAAAAAAAAAAAAAATAATTTGTGCAATTACTTCATTGACAGTATTTACATCCCAAAATGGTAATGAATTTAAAAAAGAAAATATTTATGCTAGATCTATCCACTGATTACATTTGGAAAATGTAATGATAACTGTTTTTTTCAAGTATGATAATAGAATTTCTCAGAATTACTGATTATTATGAGGCAAAATAAAGTAAATATGATAAAACTCAAATAAAAAGGAATAGCATTTAGTTAAATTGACTGAATAAATGATGTCATTGACAGTAGTGAGACAAACTTGATTTATAGTCAGTTTGGTACTTTATTTTCATTTATTTCATTTTATTTTATTTATTGAATTTACTTTTTATTTGTTTTTTTGTAATAATCTAAATTCAATATCGATTCTGATCAATCTCGCAGCATCACATTCAGATGCACAAATAGCTGACTAATTGTGTTATTGCATGAAATTAGTTGAGAAATGCTTTTAAAGAAGTAAAAATAAAGGCAAAAGTTAAAGCAAAGTTAAATCACTGATCTAAATGTTTGGGTTTTATCAAAAAATATCTTAAATTTGTTTTTCTTGGTCAACTGTAAATTTTTGATCATTTACATATTTTGGTCAACTGAGGACTGATGATAACCATTCAAGAAACACTGCATGCATTTTGAAGCTTATGCAAAAAACTACTTAAGATATTTTTCAATGATTCTCATATTTTTTAAAGCTTCTGGGTGTTGGTAGTTAGGTTTTTCTCAATGTTACATTTTTAATTATAATAATTACTAATCCACAACTAGGTTTAATTTTCAGGGACAAGTCATCATCTTAAGTCACTTTTGAACTGTTTATGGGATTTTATTTGTAGCAGAAGGTGGAAACTAGGAATTACATTAAACAATTTTTGTACATGGTCAAATTCTTCTCTCTCTCTCTCTCTCTCTCTCTCTCTCTCTCTCTCTCTCTCTCTATCTATCTATCTATCTATCTGTCTGTTGGTCTCTATCTGTCTCTCTCTCTTTCTTTCTCTCTCTGTCTATCTGTCTGTTGGTCTTTATCTGTCTTTTTCTCTCTCTCTTTGTTTCTCTATCTATCTGTTGGTCTCTCTCTCTCTCTCTCTCTCTTTCTTTCTCTCTGTCTGTCAATCTGTCTGTTGATCTCTATCTTCTATCTGTCTTTCCCTCTTTTTCTCTTTTTCTCTTTCTCTCACTATCTATCTATCTGTCTGATGGTCTCTATTTGTTTCTCTCTTTTTCTCTTTCTTTTTCTCTCTATCAGTCTATCTGTCCGTTGGTCTTTGTCTGTCCATCTCTCTCTGCATATATATGTTTATATGACTTTGAATGGAAATTGTCTCACAGGCAATGTGATATATAAAGTAACAGTCATAAAGAATTACAACAGTAATGGAAAAATCTACATTAGAGCAACAGAGTTGAATAGGAAAAAGTGATTATATAATTACAATTCAAGTTTCTATATTTATACAAAGAAAATATAGCAATAACACAACATTATCAAGCTATCTATGTAAAATAAAAGATCAGACAGATCACTGATTAAGAGATTACAAATAAAAAATAGTTTATAAAAAAGATTATCTGGTGTCCCATTTGTAACCAGAGAAAATTTGGTGATTATAGCATGGCATTATTGAGTTATGTGATGAAACAGGTTGACAACAAACAATTAATAGGTTAAATATTTCTGCCTCTGTCCGATAATAGTTGTTACTTTTTGTATAGGAAATTTATATGAAAATGTCACAACTGTTATGGGATAGAAGTAACTGAAAACCTTTTAAACAGGAATGGACTAACAGTCATTTGGGCAAAAGGAGTTAATGGTCCCTTTACTCATCCCACTCTAACGCCATTTTATATTGATATGTATATTCTTAAGATTTTATTTCTAAAGCTTCTTAGCTTTAAAAAAAAAAAAAAAAGAGAAATCTATTGCAGTGTTGGTTTTCAGTGCTACAAACGAATCTATTGAACTATATCAATAGAACAGCTGGGATCCATCATATTAAAACATTTTTGCTCATAACTCATTGGTTATTTTTTGGCCAAAATAATCTTTTATATATTTAATACGTCTGGAAGTTCCCTTAGCATAATGTTTATTGTTGTAAGAAATGGAATCGCCGACCCAAGTTCAAATCCTAAAAGAAGCTGTTTGCATTTTACTTCGCGTTAATGCTCTTAGGAAAGGCATGAATCTCTGTTCTCCTCTGACTATAAGTAAATAATAGGGATTTTTTTTTTCTTTTTTAAAGCTTTGGTTAGGGAACCAGTCTAGGAAAAGGAAAATTCTAAATTCAAGTAAGCTATATTCTGCTTAAAATTTTACCTTGTTTTAGAGTGTTCGCCAATGGCCCGGGAGACTGGGTTTCAATCCCTGGTTGATTCATACCAAAGACTCAAAAAATATTACTTGATACCTCCTTACTTAAAACTCAGCATTATAAGATATATATATATCCAAGGGTAAAGTGGAACAACCCAGGGAAAGGAGTAGCCCTCTTCCCTACACCTCAGTGTAATAGCTATTGAAAAGGCAGCCATTGGGTCGCCCTTGACAAAGGTCACCAACTTTACTTACTTACATGATAAATTATTCTGATCAATATTTTACAAACTTGAAAATCAACATTTATGCACACAGGAATACCTGGATGTTGGTAAACTGTTGAATAAAAAATGGATTTGATGTCTAAATGTAGACATTTAAATAATTTTGTTATTATGCCATCTATAACCCAAATAATTAGCATCAAGGTGTTAAATATTTCAAATTTTCTAATTGGTCAAAAAAAAAGAAAAAAATTATCATTAGAACACTTCTTTAGTTATGGAAACATTTTAAAAATATGTATCAATGACAAACCGCTGTTTGATGATCATAGTGAAATGTGAAATATGAAGTAATGAGAAGAATACCACAGGGTTGTCTTTTAAAAAATGTAGGTTTTTGAATCTGCTCTACTCTAATCTTCACTTCACCTAATCTCTTTTCTAGGACTTTGGAAACTGTTCCAAGTGCACCCACTACAATTGGTATGACCCTCATCTTCATGTTCCACAGCATTTTTAGCTCCAAAGATCCATCTATTTGTCAGTCTTTTCACTTTATGGTCTGCTGGAATAGCAAAATCCACTAGATGATGAGTTCTTTTCCATTTGTTAATCAATTTTCTAGTTGGGATTTGTTGATGCATTTGTACGTCAAAATCCGAGTGAAATTTATGCATCACATTTTTTAGGGTGTATTCTGATTTATGCATATACCATATGTTAGTATGGTCAAATTTTAATCTCTTGCACAATTCCCAGTGGATCAACTTTCCCACTCTATCATGTCTTCTCTTGTATGCCTTTTGTGCTAGTTTGCTGCATTCACTGTGATTAATTGTTTTATCCATGTCACCACTTTACCTACACTTGGTATTCTTCCATTCGATATTGTTAATTTTTACTTTGATATGATTAGTCCTTATGCTGTTATTTTGAACTATTATTAAAAGAGATTCAGTTTCTCTGCTGAGGTTTCTCCTTCGTTGTCATGTTCAGGTCATCTAATGAGCAATTTCTTTAGTTTATCACTTGAAGTATCCATACAATTGTTCTACTTTCTATTTTTGATTTCTACAGTTATTGTTTGTTGTTTTCCTGTTTGTGTTTAAGTTAATTCTGTTGATATTGCAGTTGTTGGTTGACGTAATCAGTCTTTCTTTACTCTTTTTTGTATTATTATTATTGTTATTTAATTTTCAGGTTTATTTTTGGTTTCTTACAGTTCTTTATAAGGTTTTTAACCAAGACCTAGTGTGAGGAACGGTAGGGATTATATGTATTCAAAGGAGGCACTCATAGAGTAATAGTTATTGCTGTAGGAAATGGATACAGGGAAATGAGTTCAAGTCCTTGACAAGGCTATTTGCCTTACACATAGCTAATAAACATGTGAGAGATATGAATCCTACTATTCTTCTCATCTATGGGTAAACAGTATGCCAGCCTGGTCCCTTTAAGCTTGCTATGGCAACTGGTTTAGGAGAAGGAAAACTGAATTCAAACCTGTTAAACTCTGCTTAGAAATTGACCTTGTGTCACATTCTTCCTATGAGGAAGGTTTGGGTAAATCCAATATGTATTCTATGTTACTTATTATTATTATTATTGTTATTATTATATAACTTCTAGCAAATTTTTAACACCAGTATTAGCTGATGGTATTTCACTGGAGTCTGAGTGACAGCAAGTCTCCTCAAGTCTCTAGGATTCTTGTGAGTTTTCTGACTGATCTCAACAATGCTGTAGTTGGGATGGTCTCAATTCACCCTCTGATTACCAATTCTCCAATCCTTTGGGGACCATTTCAAGTGCACCTATTAGAATTGATATCATCATTACTCTCAACTTCCACAGCTTTCTTAATTCTTTGACAAGATCTTAGTATCATCTCTCTTTTCGCTTTCTTTGATTTTCACTCTGTGGTCCGCTGGGACAGCAAAGTCCACTATTTGGCAAGTCTATTTTTTTAGTTAATTATCACTTGGTTTGGTCTTCTGGTCGGGATTAGATGCTCTCTCTGTATCTCATAATCCAAGAGAATTTTAGGTGTCTCATTCTCTGGGAGATTCTAGTTTGTGCATGTACCATTTGGTAGTGTAGTCAGATTTCAATTTCTTGCACAATTTTCCATGGATCACCTTTCCCATCCAGTTGCATCTAGTCTTATACTCCCTTTGCATTAGTTTGCCACATTCACTTCCACATATGAATAATAGTTTTGTTTCCATCATCACGTTATCTACACTTGCTATTCTGCTGTGTATTGTAGATTTTTGTTTTAATATAATTGGTCCTTATGCCATTGTTTTGCTATTAGAAGAGATTCAATTTCTCTTTTTTAGATTTCCTTTTTGTAGCCATATCTAAGTTTTCTTGTGTGTGATTTTACCAGTTTGTCACTTGAAATACCCATTCAGTTGCTTTTCTTCTCATTTCTATTTCCTAGTTTTTGTTGTTTTGTTTGTCTTTATGATGTCAGCACTATAATTAGTTTTTTCTTTGTTTTTTTTTTAATGTAGTCTTTGAGTCCTTATATTGATACATCCCCACTATCTTCAATACTGGTAAGTATTCTTCTTCCTTTGAATTTAAATTTGATTTTTTAGGTTCTTATCCATATAATCATGATCCACATGTTTTAGATTTCATGGTCCTCTTCAGGAGATGAATAATGGCTGGGGTCATCTCTGCCTTTAGTTTTCATTTTTTTCACTGAAAATGATAGAAGCAGAGAAAACCCAAGCCATTATTAGTCTCTTGAAGAGGACCATGAATTCTGTAACATGAAATAAAAACCTAAAGAATCAAATCCAAATTAATTTGAGGACCTATTCATTTAAAAATATCTTGTTGGACAAACAACAAATTATATATATATATATATATATATATATATATATATATATATATATATATATACTGTTACTTGTGAAAGTATTCACCTTACTTAGAATTTTTTATTTTATCAAATTACAACCAATAATTTGAATAAATTTTTATTTGGATTTTTTCTAATGGATCTTGCTAAGTTACCAAAGTAAAATTAAAAAAAGGAAGTCCTTAAAAATATCAAAAACTGCAAAATGGATCTTGTATATGTATTCTTTCTCTTTGATAAGATATGATGCGACAAATTTCCTTTAGAAGTCATATAATAATTTATCTGAAATTTATTTGTATTCAATCTAATGGACTCATGATCTGTCATATGGTTTCATTATATATATGCTTGTTGTTAAAAGTCTCAGAATTTATTATAGCACAACAAGATAGATGCTATCAAGAAAGAGGCACCATGAAGATCAAAGAGCTCTTCTAACAGATTTGACTAAAAGTTGTCAGGAATCACAGAGCAGGATTATGTTTTCAATAATATCTCAAACTTTGAACATCCTACAGAGAAGCATTAAATCCATCATTACCAAATTTTAAGAATATGTCCCCACAATAAACCTGCCAGGCAAGAGGCATCCTCCACAATCTGAGCAGGTGAGGAGGAAATTAAACAGAAATGTAACAAAGAAATCACAGATAACCCTGAATGAACTGGAAAGCTCCATAGTGGATATTGAAATATTGGTATGTAGGTCAACTTTAAGCTGTTCACTGCATATAGTTGGGCTTAATGAAAGTAATTGATTAAAGTGAAAAATATGAAAGCTCAGTTAGCTGAAAAAGCATGCAGACAACTCACAAAGCATATTGAAGAATTTATTGTGGTCAGTTAAGATAAAGATCAAACTTTATTAATCATAAAGGGCAATGCTACCTCTGGTACAAATCTAATACCTCTTATCTACAAGAACATCATCTCTACAGTGGTGTATAGAGGAAACAGTATCATGCTGTGGGAAAGAGGTGCCCGTGGTGTAATGGTTATCGTCCTAGGAATTGGACAAGGCAACACGAGTTCAAATCCTGGACGAGACTAATTGCATTTCACATAGCAATAATACCCTTGGGAAAGGTATGAATCCAATTATTCTCCCTCCAGCTATGGGTAAATAGTAGGACAGACTAGGTTCTTCAGCCTTGGTGAGGCAACTAGTCTAAGAGAAGAAAAACTCTGAATTCAAACCAGTTAAACTCCGCTTAGAAATTGACCTTGTGTCATATCCTGCCCGAGCGGAGGGGTTGGGTAAATAGGATCATGCTGTGGGAAAGTTTATCATTAGCAGGTCCCCTTTAAAACTAAAGGAATAATGGATATCAATAAGTCAATGACTCCAAACATATAGCTAGACAAAAACTTGAAGGAAAGCATTTAAAATTTTGGAATGGCGGATGACTTAGAAATTTTAGTACACTTACAGAATCTATCCAGCTTGAAGGACCGTGAGTCATTCTGCATTGGAGAATGTGAAAAAACCACAGTGGCTAGATATGTAGAGATATGTTGCAAAAGACTTTTAGCAGTAAAATCCACAAAATGACAATTCCTTTGCCAGAGTGCTCGCTCAACACACACACACACACACACACATATATATATATATATATATATATATATATATATTTATATATATATATATATATATATATATATATATATATATATTAGGGTGGATCACTAAGATCACTTATGACATTATTATGATACGTTTGATCAGAAAATTTAATTCTAAAATATTTGCTTTATATGAAACTTTTGGTTGTGTGCATTGGCCAGAAAAGCAATTATGTTAAAGAATAAAAATTTGTTGTTTAAAACACATACTTTTTCTGCTAGAAGTAATATCTATGCACTCTGTCTAGGATGAAATCATCATTCCTCGTTATATCTACCTAGAATGAGAATGTGGAACATTTTGGTACATTTTTAATTGATGTGACCCTTTGAAATGCATTTAGATGAAATCTATTTGAGATATTGCCTGCTTTATGAGTTCAAAAAAAGTTCATTTGTTTTATAAGCAGTGAATAATATTTTCATTTCTCTGAAATCTTAAGAGATAGGAAATGCCCATGATGATTTACAGTTTCAGCTAGGGAATCTTTCCCTGAACAATTTCCTGGATGACTTACTACTGTCATCCATTAAGCTGCCCTGACTGTAATTGAAGAAGCTTCTAAGCTGACAGCATGAGGAATTGCATAACAGTTCAATGTAACCCATCTTTATAAAATTTGGCCAATAGATTTCACATCGTGTGACTGTTCCAAATTTCATCAGAAAGTCAACATTACTTTGTCATTAAGGATAAGACATGTTTACTAAAAATGAACTAATAGATAAAATTTAATAAAACTTTTATGCATTTTACTCCAGTTGTTTTTCTTTTTAATTTTATAAACTTATATTTATTTTTTAAATAGATATATTCCTCTTCTATGTTATAAGTATAACTAGTATTGATGCATTATATATATGTGTTTTCGTTGATTGCAACCTGTGTTTGTCTTCTTTTTCCTAATCCATCCAAAGTTTGTTGATTATTATCAAGAGGTGCCCGTGGTGTAATGGTTATCGTCGTAGGAAATGGACACGACGACACGAGTTCAAATCCTGGATGAGACTGATTGCATTTCACATAGCACTAATGCCCTTGGGAAAGGTATGAATCCAATTATTCTCCCTCCAGCTATGGGTAAATAGTAGGGCAGACTAGGTTCTTCAGCCTTGGTGAGGCAACTAGTCTAGGAGAAGGAAAACTCTGAATTCAAACCTGTTAAACCTCGCTTAAAAAATGACCTTGTGTCATATCCTGCCCGAGCGGAGGGGTTGGTAAATATGATATGATTATCAAGGAGTGCTGAAGAGTTACCAGTCCAACCAAGAAGGGGATGAAATTTCAAAGACTTTTAATTGACTTTGTTTTTGAGGTGGGTGAAATTATGTGCCATATGTGTTGAAATTTGGGATCAATATGTAGAATAGGATGCACATTTCATGGCTCAAGACTGGAGTCCTCAACTCACAACCTGCAGGAGAAATTAATGACCCGAAAAATGCACTTGTTATGAGCCAATGAAAAACCTATGATAGTATCATCAACTGTTGTTATCAAGTGGAAAAATATTTTTTCATGAAATCATAATCAGCTGGAAATGTGTTAGTCTTATTTAACAACTCAAGACATATTGAAAAAGGCACTGAGGCATTTGGATTTAGCATATCTAAGTTTTACCTCATCTGAATGACTCTCCCAAACTTACTCTATTCGATTATCATCTAATCAGATCTTTACATCATTTCTTGGACTTGAAATTATGAAGAGATGTTTTTTTTGTTTTGTAATTCAAATAATTTTATGCCTGAGGCATAAATAACCTGTCTGGTTGATTTGATTTTATTGAGAATGAAGAAAACTATTACATTGATTGAATTCATAATTCATCATTAAATATAAGTTAATTATATATGTCAACAAACAAGAAAGTCTTTCCAATTTAATATGAAAGACAAAGAAATTAATTCAAATTAAAGAATAATTATCTGCATATCCAGTCATTTGTTTTTTCTTATTTTTTGTCTTTTATTTTTGAGGAAGTTAAAAGATTTCATCTGAATATTTAAGATCTTACTGTTTTTAAAATAATTGGGGTTTTTAAATACTATATGTAGGGCACCTTGCATGGTGTAATGGTTAGAAACCTAGATTAGCAAACGATCACTAGTCTCACTGGGTGCCCCATATACCTAACTTTGTGCCACAACTAAGCAAAACTTAGTAAATAATAATAAATATGATACATTGATCTTAAATAGAAGTGAATCAGTTTGCAATCCTGTCATACTTTATTGAAATTGTACTAATAATCGATGAAACATTCTAATTTTTTTTATTTTATTTATCTATTTTCTAGGTTTGGTTTGGTTTCTTTGTTTTTACTGGCATGTCAACCTTTGAGGGTTATTTAATGTTGAGCATCCTTGTAGAAGAACAGCAGTGGTATTATATAATCCATAGCTGGGGGGATAAGGGTTTTCATACCTTTCCTAAGGGTATTTATCCAAAAGTGAATGTTATAGTCTGACTGAAATTTGAACTCACTTACTAAGGTGACATAGTCAAGTACATTAACAACTACACCATGGCAACTGTTCCCATTTATTTTTGAAAAATTTCAATTTGATTTATTTTTGATGAAATTATATTTCTTCAGATATATATTTTGCACTTTCATTATAGGATGAAGTGTAGAGTAGTGACACTTTGATTGATTGATTAATTGATTTTAATGGCATGTCAACCTGTCTAGATTAATTTTAAGCTTAGAGTTTAAGGAACTGTTATATTGTACATTTCTATTTCCATTTTTTGTGCAATTGTTTCCTAAGAGTTTTTTGGACACATTCATGATATCAAGTTTTCATATTGAATAAAAATAATTTGCACACAATTGTATAGTTTCAAATATTCTTATCTAGTACACAATTATATGGTTTAAAGTAACTATTTCTATTTAATAATACTCATTTCTTTACACATAGTTATATGGTTTCACATAACTCATCATAATAAACCCTAGTAAAGTGCCTGTGGTGTTAGGGAAGTGCCCATGGTGTAATGGTTATTGTCGTAGGAAATGGACACGGTGACATGAGTTCAAATCCTGGACGAGACTGATTGCATTTCACATAGCACTAATACCCTTGGGAAAGGTATGAATCCAATTATTCTCCCACCAGCTATGGGTAAATAGTAGGGCAGGCTAGGTTCTTCAGCCTTGGTGAGGCAACTAGTCTAGGAGAAGGAAAACTCTAAATTCAAACCTGTTAAACTCGGCTTAAAAATTAACCTTGTGTCATATCCTGCCTGAGTGGAGGGGTTGGCTAAATATGATAAACCCTAGTAAACAATTATAGCTTCAAGTAACTCTTCTTAATATAAATAATTTACCTACTGTTATATGGTTCTATGAATTCTTGTTCAATGCTTTTTAATTTTCAAACACATCTATAGATAGGACCTTAATAGATTCTACCACTCAGGGAGTAATGGCACTGAAGAGGTGCTCCATAGTTCGTAGAGCTCCTGAACTGGAATCTCATTATCAGAGGTAGTTTAGTGTCATACCCAGGATATATGACACTTTGGTCTTTGGAAATTTACTAAGCTTTTTGCTTAGATGTGGCACAAGGCCATATGAAAGGGGCACCCAATGAGACTCGAACTCACTCGTGTAGGTTTGCTAGCCAAGCTTGCTAACCATTACACCACCAGAGGCGCCTTTGACACTTTGGTCTTTGCAGTGCACAAAGATACAAAACTCTAGGCTGAAGTGTTACTCCACATATAAATAATTCTACCATATTTTATGGAATTGTGTTGCTGTGTAGCCATATATATATATATATATATATATATATATATATATATATATATATATATATATATCTTATTTTTAGTTTTACACCTATTCTATAATTCTGACTGTGAAAATAAAACAGATGATACAATTTGTAAAAAGGAAATATTTCAGAAACTGATATCTGATTTATTCTGTTAATCCAGTTAGATGAAACCTTGGTAGATTACTTCTGGCTCTGTAGGTATATATATATATATATATATATATATGAGTGAGTGAGAAAAAGAAGGAAACTAAGCGGAAGAAAATGAAAAGGTTAGAAGAGAAAAAGAAGAAGGAAAATTTCCTCATTAAACTTGTATAATTGATGCAGTTGAAAGAACAGAAAACACTTTTATCATTATAAGACAAAGATGACAGTTATTGACAAGAAGCAAAAGAAGGTTAACTTTTTGAGTGTAGCTCAAGAGGTTATAGTCCGTATATACTGAAATGAGTTTCAAGACATGCAATTGCCAATCAATAGTTGATTGCTTTGCATCACAGACTAAGTGGCCAAGTGATCAACTGTGACCTGAGAGATATCTCATGAAAAATATTCATCAGGAGGAGGAGAAGGAGAAGGCAGCAGAAGAAGGATGAGCTTCAATGGCATATCATATATTTCATCATGGTTGATGTAGATGTCAGACAATATCAGGTTATTGGCACAGAATGTTTAGGAATGATCATATCTTTATATCTGTTTTGTTGCCAAATTTTTCCTCCTTCAGCATAAAATATTTGCATGTATCAAAATGCAAGAGTATAGAGAGAGATATTGAGAGAGAAACAAAATGATAAGAAGAAATAAAAAGTGAGTAAGAGAGGGGAAAATGAAGAGAGATATTAGGAGGGAAAGAATGACAACTGAACTTAAAGAAAGAAAGAGAAAAAGAGAGAGAGAGAGAGAGAGAGAGAGTGAGTGAGAGAGAGAACAATGGTTTTAACATTAAAAGTAATGAGAGAAAAAGAAATATATCAAGAAAAAGTAAAAAGATAGAGAAAGTGGGAGAAAGAAGAGATAAGAATGAATATATAGTTATATACCTGCCATCCCTCTGTAAAGGCAGGGTGTGATATAAGGTCAAGAATCATTTGTGTACTTGTGTGTGTGTGTGTGTGTGTGTGTGTGCATGTGTGTGTCCGTGTATGTTGGTGTTGGTATGTAGGTAAGTGGTTGTATGTAATTACCTTGTAAAGATTAAAATCATATCATTCAATATCCAACAGATAAAGCCAAAACTGAATCTTGTTTGCATTTCTTTTAAGTTGTGCTTAAAAGATGGTTTAATGGATCAGTACATAAAAAGTGGAACTGCCAAGCTGAGTTCAAACTCCATCTGAATATGCATTCTAATAAAGGTAGGAATCCATTTCTTATTCTTTCCTCAGCTATAGGCTAAATAGCAAAGCAGAGTGGGTCTCTGGCATTGGTTGGCACCACAGTTCAAGGAGAAAGAAAATTCTGAATTAAAAAAAATCTTCTGCTTTCCAGTTACTTCACTGACTGGGGAAAAATCCTGCTGACAAATCTGAACTGAGAGTTGCTAAAACAGTCAAATGTTGTCTTTAGCAACTCCGATGATGATACTGGTGTCAAGCTGTATCATGCACTGTGTCTAAAAGACATGGTAGTTATATGATAAGTGGGTCCAAAGTGGTTCATTTGTTATAACAAAATCTAAACCATTAACTATATGATCTGACAAAACAGCTTATCCAATCAGGTTTTAGATGTAGAGGTGATTTCAATTCTAGGACCTGTATTTGATAAGCATAAACTTGTAAGAATTGATATAAATATGTTTTTGTGTGCATATATATCTGAGGTCTTTCCTGCAAATATCAGGCAGATTAATTCTAAAAAACAGTGATATATATATATATATATATATATATATATATATATATATATATATATATTAATATGTGTGTGTGTGTGTGTGTGTGTGAAAGCACTAGACAAAAAGAATAAATATGTATGTATGTGTTTTATGTATCCTTAAGTGAATAAGTCTCTTTCTTATAGTTCTTATAAATAGCAGCTGGCGAGAATAATAGTTTGGAGGTGAATATCACCAAATGGCGAGCAAGACTGCATGGACCTGTTCATGTGGTCTTGTTCACATTGATCTGGGCCACCTGGCATACATGCTGGGGAAACTAGCATTTGTGTTGGGTGGCTGTGATAGAAAATTTCCATGGCCTCAGGGGGCAATCCCTCCAGACTTTCATTTGCTTTGGCAGGGTTAGGTTTATTGCCTGGTGCCAGACGTGCCCCTTTTTGGGGAATGTTGATGGGGCCAAGGTATTTTTGGACCATCAGCAGCACATTTGAGCTTCAGCTCATGCCCAACCCCCACTCCACATTAAAGCGGCCTTGTGCCATATTTCAACCTAGTGGGGTATTGAATATATACTGTTTGGAGTTGAATGTTATTTAGTAAATTCCAATTTACAACAGTATTCATGTGTTTATGCATGTGCTTATGCAAGTTTGTATGTGTGTTTATGTATGCATATTTGTGCAAGAGTGTGTGTGTGTGTGTGTGTGTGTGTGTGTGTGTGTGTGTGTGTGTGTGTGTGTGTGTGTGCAAATCAATTATTCAGAAGTAAATACAGGCACAAATCTTGTCATCCACATCAGTTTGAAATTTTCACCCAACCAGAATAGGGTTTTATTTAAATTTAATATTTTCTTCTAAAAGTACTCTATCCTAAACATTTTCCTTTCTAATAAAACTAGTAATCTGAATCATTTATATATATATATGCACATACATATATATATATACACATATACACACATATCTACATATGTATATTCACATATATAGATATATACACATATACATATACATATAAGCACATACACATATGTATGCGCACACACACACACACACACACACACACACACACATATATATATATAGATATATACAGACATATTTTTATATATATATTTATATATATATATATATATATATATATATATATATATATATATATTCAAATATATATATATAAAGTAAGTTGGTGACTGTAGTTGAGGGCTCCCTTTTCAATAGTTTCTACACAGAGGTTTAGGGGAGGGCACTACTACTTTCCCTGGATTGCTCCACTTTACCCTTGAATGAGCTGTTATATACATATATATACATATATGTATTTAAATGTACAAATGTATAAACACAAACACACACATATATCTGTATACACACACACACACACACACACACACACACACACACACACACACACACACACACACACACACACAACACACACATATATAATATATATATATATATATATATATATACAAATCAGCTGTGGTAGTTCTCTAATAAAAGTTATCATGTTTAAGATAAAAATTGTCTCTTAAACTGTTATCATAATGAAGGTTTGTGTGACAGGACTATTACTAAGATGGTATTTCTGTCAGTGCCATTGTATCACTTATTCCCAAGTGGAAAAACTTAAGCACCATCAAAAACCTTTCTTGAACTTACTCTCTATTCAAAAGTTTCTGAATAATTTACAAAAAAATTCTAAGAAAGTCTATATGAATCCAATGGCAATTTGAATGGAAATCCAAGATGATAGAGCAACTTAAGCATTGTTTACTTAAAGAACTATTAGTTACCAACTGCACCAGAATGATTTAAAATCTCATAGTACTTAGGAAAACCCTTCCAAAATATCTATCTATCTATCTATCTATCTATCTATCTATCTATCTATCTATCTATCTATCACACTTAGCTATAAACTAAGTGTAGGAAAAGATACAATTATGAATATTAAATTTTCTATCAAGTATGAAATAAATTGCAGCATATTAATGTTCTTAAAAATCTCAACTGATACACATCTAATAATAACATAAAGTGTGGTATTAATTATATTGTTAATTAATTTAACTTATTATTTTTAAAACAGGATTTTGTAATGACAACATATACAATATTAAATGGTATTAATTGTTCATTCTTTCCCATTTTCAGACTTGTAGATATAATGTTCTACTTAAAAAGTTCAAGGAACTTTAGGTCCTTTAATTCCTCATGGAATGAGTTTAATAACCGTGTGAAATGTCATTATGTTATGAAAAACACTGAGTTATTGATCAATGTGTTCAAATTACCTGAACCCTATATGTGTGTATACTCATCCTTATTTTTAAATATATATATATATATATAATATATATATATATATATATATATATAATATATATCATATATATAAAGAAGAGGAAAACATATTAGAACACAAATATAATTACAATTAATAGTTTCATGCTGAATAATGATGTTCAGAAATACCTGAGGATTGCTATTCAGTATATAACTTTTAGCCACAAATATATTTCTTTGTATCTTATAACAATTTTACTTAACAAGTAGATCTATTGTTGGGGATTTAATCCTTTTTTAGCTAAATCCAACATAAAAACCATAAAGGCATCTTCAATAAAAAGGAAGGAGAAGCAAATAAAACAAATACAAAAAGAAAAGGTTTTGCTAAGTTACAATAAAATTGCTCAACAAATCCTTGTGAAATAAAGAATCAAAAGAATATTGAATGTAAGTGCACACAGAAAAATTAAAGATATAATAGAAAAATTACTAAGAAAATTTAATGCAAACAAGATCTTGTTTCAGATGAAAAAGTTCATGAAAAAATACTATTCAGAAAAATAGTGATGAACTCAGAGTTCTTTAATGATGGAGAAGCTGTAATCTACCTGCATAATGCCTTGTGTATTGAAAAAAGCTATTCTGTAGTTAAAAGTTCACAAATATCAGAAGTCTCATATTCTGAAAAATGAATTTTTTTTCAACAAGGAGAAATATCTTTAATACAACACATCAGGATTCTCTCATTCTGAATGAATACATTTTTCTCCAACAAGAAGAAATAACTTCATCAAAGTGGCAAAACACTGAAGCAGTCTGAAAATTTTTTGACAAGGAAAAAAATTTGACTTTCCAAGGCATCACTTCAGAATTATAAGTATGTTAAAACTACACAAATGAAAAAGCATAAAATACCCTTAATATAGCATCACATCTACAGGAATTTTCTTTGAAATTTAAGCAATAAATGACTTGATTGGTTCAAGCATAACCAGTAGCTACAGCCCCACAATTTTTTCTCCTCCCTTTCAATCAAGGAAAATTTTCACCTAATTTGAATACAAAAATAATTTATTAACACCATTAAAATTTTGAAAAATTATTACTTGAAAAAGAATATCTGGTTAAAAATTAATTTTAAAACTATTTTTTGATACTGAATGGGCCAATGATCTACAATGTTAATGTAAATCATAATTATACACACATATATCTACATACTGACCCATTGGTCTAGTAGGTAGAGTGTTGCCGATGGTCCGGCAGACTGTGGTTCAAATCCAAGTCGAGTCATACCTAAGAAAAAAAATGGTACTTGATATCTCCTTGCCTAACAATCAGCAATATAAAGTAAGGATCAAAGGTAAAGTGGATTAATCCAGGAAAGAGTTGTGCCCTCGCCTACACCTCGGTGTAGTAGCTATTGAAAAGGGAGGCTTCAGGTCACCCTCGACTATTATAATGTATTTATGTATATCTATACATATATGTATATATATATATATATATACAATGAATAATGTTCTCTTTTTTGTATTCAATAACAAACATTGAGCCAAAGCTTTGTCAATGATTTATGCAGGTGATTTATATACAGTGATAAAAGCTTGTGTAGGACTACCTATTGCTTTTGAGATAAGCTAGTAACAGAAGAATGTTGCATCTATGTGCCAAAGATTCTACAAATAGCACTCCTCAAATTTTGAATTCAGAGTTGTCTTTCTCTTTGACTAATTCCAAGGCTAAAGAGCCTAGTCTACTCTATTGATAACCCTTGAAGAGAAGATACAGGTTCATTGCTTTTCCAAAGGCATTAGCATGAATGAAAGACTAAGAGCCTTGTCTAGGATTTGAACTCAGCTTGTCATGTTCATTTCCTATGACAGTACTGTTATACCATGCATATCCCACAATATTTATCTATCTACCTATTAAGCTAGCTAGCTTGCAAGCTAACTTGCTAGCTGTATAAATATGTATTATTTATTTCAATATCATTCAATTTATATGCATATATTTGTGAATACCTTTGTGTATCCTGCATAATTCAATGTTAGCATACATTTGCATACATAGCTATAGACAATAATTTCTGAATATATACAAGGTGTGACACAAAAGTCTTGGGATCTTAAGGTTCAAAATAGCTTTCTTAAAAGAAGAATAAATTGATAGAAAATGAGGATCTTTATTTCATTGTGGAATGATTTTGTGAGATGTTGAAATGTCTGGGAGACAAGAAACACTGGGTAACTTGACAGGTGTACAAATGAGTGATCTGCCAAATTTCCTTAACCTCGTGCATGGGAATATTTCACCATGTGAACATTATATATATATATATATATATATATATATATATATATATATATATATATATATATAATATAAGGGGAATATAGTGCAATGGTTATTATTGTAGGATATGGGTTTGATAGAAAATGAGGATATTGAAATGGATTTCAAATTTTTGACAAGAGTATTTGCCTTTCATTTCGTGCTAATGTTCTTGGAAAAGCATGAACCTTTATTTTCTTCAAACTGCAGGAAAATTGTAGACAAACAGGGCTCTCAATCTTTTGGATGGCAACCAGTTTCAGAAATGGAAAACTATAAATTCAAACTAAATTTTACCTTCATTGAAGGATTGGACATTACAAAATGATGTAGCCTATAAAATTGATGCAATTATACAACATTTCTAAAGATCAAATTTTTGGTTTGATTTCTTTGTTTTATAGCATATCAGCATTTGTGGGGTATTAATACCAAAGCCATCCTTTGAAAAGAATAGTAGTGGTATTATTTAACCCTTAGCTAATGGGGATTAGGAGGTCTGTACTTTTCTCAAGGATATTAGTCAGAAAGTGAATGTTAAGAGTTTGACTGGAGTTTAAACTTACTAACTATGATGTTGCAGTTCGGTACATTAGCCACTACACCGCCTGCTCAGTCAGCTTGGGCTGTGCACTACACTGACTGCATCTCTGCAAATGCGTGTCCTAGATAGGACACTAAACCATCTGATGGTGAGGCTTCAGTCCTGGAGCTTTGGAGAATGTGGAGTATCACTTCATTGCCATTACTCCCTGGTTTGGAGTGGTAGTACCTGTTAGGGTCTCATCAATGGGTCAAATAGAGATATTTAATCCTTTTCTCTACTTAAAACCATTTAACTTTGCACAAAAAAAATTAATGATATCGAATAGAATTATCAGTGTTAAATAGCCAAACTTAGACCATTTAAATATGTGCAAACAAATGAGCTCTCTCATTTTAAAATAATATTACTTACAAACTATTTAATTACAAATCAGATAAATTAAATACATATATGTAAAAGTAGGATTTGGCATTAAATAACCTACAAGAAGTGATGTGCCATAAAAACCACACCAACCAACCAACCAACCAATCACTATACCATCGGGACTCCCTTCACAGACAGAATGGTAAAGGCTCACAGAGTAAATGATGAGACTGAAATAAAGCACCTGAAAATGATATGGGCAATGAAAGGTTTGTTATACATACATGTATATATATATATATATATATATATATGTGATTTTGGTTTACATCTCTTTGTTTTTAATGGCATATCAACCTTTGTGGGTTATCTAATGCTTGTAGAAGAACAGCTATGATACTATTTAACCCAGAGCTCAAGGAGTAAGACGGTTCATACCTTTCACAAGGGTATTAGTCTGAAAGTGAATGTAATAGTGCAACTAGAGTTTTAACTCATTTACTTTGAGGCTGCACTTGAGCACTTTAGCCCTTACGCCATGAGTACTCCACCCTATATGTACGAGGTCATATATGTATAGTAAAATGAATAAATTGCCATGATATTTTTTCCTCAAATCAAAAAAGTGCTCAAATACAGGCAACCTAAAACAAATGATTTCTCATCTCTTCACATCAATCTCATAACTATAACTAAATGCAGCTTATAGTCACGAGAATTACATAAGAAGGTGAGAAAGTGTATATATATATATATAATTTACTAAGTTTACTATGCATCCGTGTATATACATCCACAAAAATGGCAATAACAACAACAATAACAATACTAACAGAATAGACATATACAATTAGAGTCAAATGGATAAAAACTATAAAGTAGACGAGTGAATAATAGCCAACATTACACACAGACACATTAAACCCAGCAAACCTCAAAAATAAATAAAACTCTTTAACTATTTCACTAACTTTAAAACACCCAACCTCATTGTTAAGAATAACATAAACTCCCCCAAACTCCCATAACTCAAACTAATGTAGTATTTAAATTTACATGTTCATTTTGAGAATGTTTCTTGGAAAATAACATAATATCTAATACCTACATTGGCCATACAACAACCACATTCTCTCATCACCTTACCTACAACCTTTCTGACATAAATACCATAAAACAGCATATAATAACAAAGTATGACAAAGACACTGACAAACTTAAATCCCCAAACATAAAGATCCTAATACAAAAATCATATATAAAAATAACAATAAAAACCGTTTACATATCCTTGAAGTAATAGCTCTGAAAAATAAAAAGAACCTACTATAAATAAGATAGCATTCATCACAGGTATAAACATATAAAATGTATTCAATAACTAATCACCCATTCTAACAGAATGAACGAACCCCATCTATAATTTATAAAAAAAAGCCACTCCGAATAAATATATATATATATATATATATACTTTACTAACTTTACTATACATCCATATATATATATATATATATATATATATATATATAAATGGATGTTTAATTCCCCATTTCAGTGACTGCACCATAACTGTCATTTTAATGTATTTAAAAAAATACTATAATCAAATGAAGTTAGTCTCATTTGATGCTTGTATGTTATTTTAAATAAATGAAATGGACTGCTATGAGGCAGCTAAAGAAGGATGACTTAATGTCCATTTATTTTAGGTTTTATTCTGCTCTACTGGCCCATATTGAGCACTTTTTTAATATTAGTTTGTTCTTACTTTGAGGCTGTGGGCCTGCACTTTTACCTATTACACCAACGGGTCTACCCACTACATGATATAGAAATGCAAAAATTCATTGAATTCATTAAAAAATTAAGTGCTGGAAACTTTTGCTTATACATTTCTTCAAACAAAGAATAAATTGATTGAAAATGAGATTCTTTATATCCTAGGGTGACTCAAAAAACACAGTGTAACTAATAGATGAACAGATTTAGCAATCCTTTGAAATGCCCTGAAATTTTGGATTGTAACTTTTCAAGTATTGTGTATTGAAAATTAGAAAACTAATTTTAGCACGTTTCATTTCTCTTGGTAATTTGGTCCATCTGCCTTTTTAAAAATTTTATTCTTCAACATTTTCCCCTCTTGACTGCTACTTCTTCATTTAAAATAACCCATTTACAACTTGTAACATTTTAATCAAAGCAACTTTGGATATCCTCCGTGGAAGTTGATAGTGTTTAACATATTTTTTTAAATACAGAAAATATGATTATTTCACATTATTAACAATGCACATAAGCCATAAATTATCTCTTAATTAAGTCCTTCAAAAATATTTTTAAAAAAAGGAAATCAAGTAATAACAAGTTGGCAAGCATATTTTCCTTCCTGCAGCTGTTTTATAGCCAACTAGGGACACAGTTTTTCAGATGATTCAAAATTTGGTAGCAAAATTGATTTTTATACTTGGCGTTTGCAGCACCCATTAAATCAATTCTTATTAGTAAACGTAAACTTTGTTTGCAAACAGTTATATATCGCCAGTATCATTTCTTTATTAAGATCAGACTTGGCTTCACCATTTTCTAATCTAATCATTTTCCTTCTTATTTTTTTCTTGATTTTTTTCTATCCCTTAAATGTCAGCGCATGATGCGTAGAATATTAAAATTTGATAATATGGATGAACTGTAGCTGCTGAGTTGGTTACGAGAAAATATTTTTATTAGCAATTTTTTTTATTAACGAGAGAAAGAAATTGAATTTACATGTTTGCTACAAGATCAGTATTGAATATCACCTGATGGAAATAAGATTTATTGTGAACTAGACAACTTGTGAACCCACTGAGTTCCAATTGTATCAGTGGTTCATGATGATATTGTTGCTTTTATTTTGGAAAGAATGAAGGATTCTAATTAGCATTTCATAATAGAAATTCTTTATCATATCAAGAATTTAGATGATTAAAAAGTGATGTTCAATGCCCAAAGAGATTTCTCAAATTATCATTCCCTTGTATGTTTGACAGTAAACTGCTGTATTCCTTTTGAGTATTTTAAGGGTATGGCTAACATACAAAGTTGTGATGTGCCATTTTTGCAGGCTTACAATTACTCTCAGTATCTCACAATAAGTTAGCCCAATCGGTTGAGACTGTAGAATACACTGACTGCATCTCTGCAAAGGAGTAAGACTCACCCAATGAGTGTCCAAGATTTGACATTAAACATTCTGATGGTGAGGCTCCAGACTTGGAGCTTTGGGGAATGTGGGGTACCCCTTCATTACCATTGCTCCCTGGTCCACTCTGACCCAGAGCAGTATCACCCAATAGGGTCCTATCAATGGGTCAAATAGAACTGTTTGATATTTAAACTGTGTAGAAACAAATGACTGATGTGAAATTTTTATTGTTCAAAAGCAATACTTGAAACCATCTAACTGTGTGAGAAAAAAAAATTGCTCAGCTTGTTTAAAAATGTTATTAATAAAATGTGTTTACAACTCATATATTTGATATGTATAAAGAAGGTTAGGCATTAAATAACCTACAATAGTTGATATGTCATAAAATCCAACCAAACCAAACCAAACACAATAAATATACCTCTAACTCGAGAGAATACTGGTTGAAATCTAGAGAATGAATGAAATTAGTGTTTATGTACTAGCTTAGATTAGTTGGGCACAAAGAGAAAAGCATGTGACATCCAGTGAGAATCAAATTCATTAACATTGGTCTGCTAGCCTAGATTGCTAATTGCCATACTATATAGGAGATAAATTAGTAAATCCTTTACAACTTTTGATATACACTTAATTTTCTTCTAAATCAAAGATACCGGAATTTTATTATTCTAGTAGAATATCATACTATTACAACCGATATTATCAGGGATTATCTATCATTAGATTCTACAGAATTCAAACACTGCAAAATATGTCTATGTAGCAGTAAAGAGTTAAATATGCCTATTAATATATGAATACAATTTCATTTTAAGTTACAGAGTTTCAATGCTGTAGAGTTTGGTAATAAACAATACCTAATGATATCCATTTTTGATTATATGGTTCCCCTTGAAATAATATCCTGGTGTCTTTGATTTATGAGAAAATTAACTATTTATTGGTTTACGTGCAATCCAAAGATGATTTAAATTGCTGAAACTAAATACACACCCACCCACTGAAACAAGCGATACTACTGCAATGAATATTATTTATTTTTGGCCATATAGTACATGCAATTATAATGACTGTTTTAGTAAGATAGATATGAATAAACATTTGCTGCTAAGTTTGTTTTGAGAAATATTGAATTTACAAGTGTGGCTTAAGGTCAGTTTTGAGTATCACTGAAATCATTTATAAGTAGGAATATTTTATTTAGAAGTATGAGTGGTATAACAATAAACAGAGAATGGAACCAGTGAACAGGATTCAAACTCTGATTAGGAGAGTTCATATTCACTTCACACTAATGTACTTAGGAAAGGCATGAATCTTATTCCTTCTCTAGCTATAATTGAATAGCAGGGTAGTTGGAATATTTTAGCCTTGCAAAAGGCTATCTGTTTAAGATGTTCAACAATAAGTCTGGTTAGAAATTGTTACTTGCAGCAGGTATCATGTAACTCAGTAAAACAGGTTGCATGTTTTTGGAGAAGAGATGGGCTTCATCAAGTAATCATCATCATCCTGAGAGATGGCATGAAATGGAATTACTTAGCATTGTTCTCCAATGGCAATAGGACAGATAATAGAATCAGTGAACTAAGTTTAAATTCAGTCTTAAGAAAGGCATGAATCCTCTGTTTCTTTGGGGTAAATATGTCAAATACCTGGAGTTTTGTAGCCTTTAAATGCAATCCATTTTAGATGTTCAGTTAGAAATTGGGTTAGAGCATGTTCCTTGCTGATGGCATTAAATATGTATTTACTAAACTCCTCTACTATGAGCAGAGTAAAAATGGTTTGAATTCAGAGTTTTCCTTCTCCTAGAGTGGTTGCTTTGACAAGGTTAAAGAGTTCAGTATGCCCTACTATTTACCCATAGCTAGGTGGAGAATAGATGGATTAATGCTTTTTCCAAGGGCATTAGTGTGAAGTGAAATGCACATAGCCTCTCCAATGATTTGAACTTGGGTCAGTGATTTCATTTCCTATGAAGATAGCCATTAAACTATGCATACTTCTCCTTGGTACGATGTGAACCACAATAAAATTTTGGAGAAGAGATGATACCCAATGTCTTAAGAAATGCAGTGAAAAGAATTTACTTGGCATGTCATTCCAATGTTCTAAAAGGTTATGGGAAACTTTTATCCCTCCATATTGTACTTAAACTAGGAAAAATTTAGCACCTGATCAGAATTTCAGGAAACTAAAACTGATGATATATTATCACTTAAACTTGGGTTGGCATTCTATTGAAATGTATTGATACTGCTTGGATGTCATAAATGCAGCCTCTTTAGTGTATAGGAAAATTGAGCTGCCTCACTCTTCAACAGAGTGATGTGCACTTGTCAGGAAATTTATGATAGATTAAAACGAACTGAGTTACGTACTTTAGTCAAACTGATATAGACAGGTAGATAGATATTAATGGAAAAGACATATTATATTAGGTTGGTGTGAAAATATCATTTTATTGTTGCTTTAAACTTTGAGGAATATTTTTAAATAAACTCTTATTTAAATATGTTTATGTAATATACCATTTTAAAGCAAAAAATTTGCTTCTACTTATTTATCCTAATGGTTTTGTTTTTACTGTTTATTCTTTTTTTTTTATTTCAGTCTATCAAATTAAAGATTGAAAAAACAAATTTAAGAAACTTTATTGCTTGAGTTCAAAATGAGACATGAAACAGTACAAACCACTTACAATATCAACCAAACATTTGGCCAGGAGACTGTCAATGGGTTTCAAAAAAAGTGGAGGTGTGCATGGTGTAATGGTAATCACTGTAATAAATTAACTTGGCTGCCTGAGTTCAAATCATGAACAAGGCTGTTTGCATTTCACTTTGCACTCACAAAAGGCAATCCATCTCTTCTTGCAAATATGGATAAATGGTAGGGTAGATTGGGCTCTCTAGCCTTAGCTAGGCCACCAGTCTAGGAGAATGAAAATTCTGAATACAAACCAGCAGTACTATGCTTAAAAGTTGACCTTGTGTTACATCCTGCCTATGGTGGAGGGGTGGGGTAAAAGTTGTAACTTAAAAAAAAACACTAAATATTGTTAGATACTTTTTGACAAGATAGAATTATGTAAGTAAAAATTCATAGCAATTATTCTGAAATACAGAATATACCTTCTGGTGTTTCTCAGGGATCCATATTAGAACCTTTGTTGTTTTCAATATTCATAAATGATTTACCTTATGATATAAAATCATGAATAAAACTACTTGCTGATGATGTCAAACCACTTGTCAAAAGAAACAATACAGATAGATCTAAACAGATTGTAATACTGGAAAGATATTGGGAAATCATGATTTAATATCGAGAAATGTAAAGTACTACATACTGGATCCAACAACATTCATTAAAATTGAATACAAATTAAACAAGAAAATAAAAAGATTAAATGAGGTGCACCATCTAGAGTTTGGCTTTGATGATACATTTAAAGGTAAAAATTATATTTTATCAATTGTACCAAGTGCAAATGAAATGATGGGCTGGATGGTTAGAAATTTTATTTCAGGGGAGGCAAATGTTGTTATAAAAAATATATAAAACCCTAATAAGACCTCATATAGAATACTATACTCAGGCCAGGGCTCCAGTGTTGAGACATGGAAATTGGAGTGCAATATTGAGATTAGAAGCCTTTAAAGAAAAGTGATAAAAATTATAAAAAATGTTAAAGATTACAGTAATAGGGAAATATTAGGATTAACTATTTTACTTGAAAGAAGAATGAGAGGTGATCTGAATGAGACTTTAAAAATGATTAATGGAATTTCAAATTATAGTAGACATTTTTTCAATATTTCTGTTTGAAATGAAAATTTATTCTTCACACAGATTCAAAAAATTAAGTCTACTGACCAATTAAATTTTTTTGCTTACAGAGAAAATAAATTTTTTAAAGAAATTGTCTAATCATGTCAAAAACAATAGGGTAAACAAATTTTTTGATTAAATTAAAAATGATTTTAAAACATGATCAGAAAAAATTGAAGAGGGCATTTTTGGGAACAATTGGATGAATTACTAAACAGAATTTTAAATCAATATGGATCTTTTTTAAGTTGATGGGAGAACATTATAAAAAGTGAAGATGCCCCAGGACAAATGAGAAACAACAATAATAATAATAATGATAATAATAGCTGCACAAAACAACGCCATAAAAACCAATCATATCAAAGCAAGAATAGATAAGATGCAACAAATTAGCAAATGTAGGTTATGTGGTGATAGAAACAAAACTATGAATCACATAATAAGCAAATGCAGCAAATTAGCACAAAAGGAGAATAAGACTAGACACAACTGGGTGGGCAAGGTGATCCACAGGGAGATGTGCAAGAAAATGAAATTTGACCATACAAATAAATGGTATATATACAACCCAGCATCTCTCCTTGAGAATGACACACATAAACTCCTATGGGACTTTGATATACAAACATATCACCTAATCTCGACCAGAAGACCAGACCTTATAATAATCAAGATAAAGAAAAGAAAACTTGCAAAATTGTGAACTTTGTTGTCCTGGCTGATCCCAGAATAAAACTGAAAGAAAGTGAAAAGAAGGATAAGTACCTCCCTTGACCTTGCTAAAAAATCATGGAACCTGAAGGTGACAATTATACCAGTTGTGATTGATGCTTTTGATACAATCACCAAAGGTTTATTAACAGGACTGGAGGACTTGGAGGTAGAAGGATGAGATCATCCAAACTACAACCTTATTGAGAACAACCAGAATACCGAGAAGAGTCCTGGAGACCTGAGGAAACTTACTGTCACTCAAACTCCTGTGAAAAACCATCAGCAAAAACTGATGTGAAAAACTCTCAAGGAGTAAATAATAATAATAGTAATAATAATGTTGATGAGAGTCTTCAATATGAGGAGAGCCACTGTGATTGATGACTCCTAATATTGAAACAGATCCAGGTAAAATATATCAAGAAGTTTCAGAAGAATTAAAATGTTAACCATTTAACAGTTGTTTGATAGTTGCACCAAAAGGCTGGATGGATTGATATCACACAAGCTGAACAAAAATAAAACATCTCACCATTATAAAGTCCGTTCTGCACTTTTTTCACACAACAAAAATGATCAATTTTTTTATCAAATTGTATGTAACATGTGACCAAAAACCGATTGTATAGTACTGATAGTATTTTGCATAATGGTTGTACTAATGTGAAGCACTAAAACACCTCACCAAGCCAAAAGGCATAAAAAATAAGTTTATGACAATTTTTTAGTAGTAGGTAAATGGAATCATCCCCCAAAATGTCTTAAATACTGGAAAAACAATAACAGTAAAGAATTATTTGTCAGGAAATCAATAAAATAAAGCAAAAAAATTATGTTTATGTCCAGCATTAATCAATTGAAAAAGACCAATACTTTCCCATGTGAATGCTTCACTATAATTTTGAAAATGACCCTTGCAGAAGAAAGTGAATAAACTGGGCAATGAAACTTTAATTCAACAAGGTTACTCACCAACCTTTTTCTGACTGGTATTTTTCAAAGCATCTCAACAACTTCCTGCTAGAAAAAGTCTTTAGCAATAAACAGCAGCTCAAAGTACTCCCAAAAAATTCATTGGTTTCAGAAATGTCACTTGTTGGCAGCAGTATATAGATTCCAGTTGTTTTTATATTAATTAATAAATTATTCAATAAGTTGAGATATTTTGTTTTGAAGTTGGTGGTTAAATACCTGAAATTATTTTCTCACTAAACTGATTGATTTAGTCAAACTGGTATTAATCATCTTAGTCTATTGAACAATAACCTGGTGATTATAAGCATTGGTTAAGTGTATACAGTTCTAGTAATTGTGTATTTAATCACTGGATCAGTTTGTGAAATCATTATTCTTTTGTTATGTGAATGAGCAGAAGCCATATCATAAAGGTGAATTAAGAAAAAGTTAACAAATAGGATGGAATAAATGTTTGGGTTCAAAACTCTGAGAATGTTATCAAATACAAGTGTCTAAAAGAAAGCTGGAAGGGGTAACAGGTGAAATGTTATAATAATTACAACCAATTTAAAGACAATGGCTCAAATAAATGTGTGTATAAAAATGACAAGTTCCCCTCTGGCTGAAATGGTGAGCTCTGTATATAGAAATGAACAAATATAGAGATTTCTGTGATTTGAGGTTGACAGATATAAACAGATTGCAATAGAAAGATCAACAGACCAATAGGAAGAAACACAAAATGATATATAAGTAGAGAGATATAAAGAGAATGCAGAAAAGAGTATTATGTTGGGGTGTGAGGGATACCATGATCATCTGACATGCTGGTGATAATATGTGGATTTGCATTGTTGACAAAACTTTTGATATATTAGGCCACTTGCTTACAGGTGACACTGGGTTTCATGTGTGTTGCTGTTTATGGAGGGATTGGCTGGTTTTGTTTATTTGATAAGTCAGACCCACTTTTTAGCTGGTGATGCTGTGTATAATATGTGGAAATAAGGGAAATTTCGAAGCCTTTGTCCTGATATAATGTAAGCATGAGACCACATATTCAAATAGGCAAGATACACACACACACACACACACACACACACACACACACACACACACACACACACACACACACACACACACATATATATATATATATATATAAGCTGGATATTTTCATAAAAGAGTCATGCTGGAGGAGCCAGATTCAGGAGAGGCTTGTGAGCAGTTAGAAACTTTAATATTGAAGAAGTGAATGTCAAATATATAAGAAAAATGATTCACCTTCAACAAAGAAAATGTAGCCCAAACCAAAAGACTCTTAACTCTCAACTGGAGCAACAAATGATTAGATACTAAAAGATTTCCATCTTTTTCCATAAATTTGGCAAAAAATAGATAATAATAAAAGGTCCTAATTTCAAAGAAATGGTGGTTGTTGATTTGTTTCTCTTCAGCCACAAATAACTCATGCAAATATTTGTTTTGCTCTTCACTCTTATAATCTACAACATGTTGATAGCAGTTATTATCTCTGATGTAATAATAGTAGGTGAAAACTAATAGCTTCATCTGAAGCCTTTTTAGAACATGAAATGTAAATGTTATTATAACCAATTTGGTTCATTAATTACAGTAAATAATGTATGATGAGTGATTAATATTCACCCCAGAATTAAAGTTTTGTTTGGTTTTATGGCATATCAATCATTGTTGGTTATTTAATGCCAAATCCTGTTTTTACATATATATTAAACATATGATTTGTAAATGAACTTTGTAGATAAACTCACTTAAATGATCAAACAGTTCTATTTCTTACAATTCAATTTAGCAAAAATTAGCAAAGTTAAATTGTTCCAAGTATTGCTATGTATCACAAACAATTCAATTAAACATAAGTCATTTGTTTACACATAGTTAAATGTAAAAACAGTTCTATTTCAAACAATTAAATTTAGCATAAGTGTAAATGTCGAAACAGATAGAGAGGACTCTATCAGGTGCTACCACTCCGGACCAAAGTGGACCCAGGAATGACGACAACAAAGGAGTACTCCACATTCCCCAAAGCTCCAGCATTACTGCAGCCTCACCATCAGATTGTTTAGTGTCATATCCAGGACACTCATTGGGGGAGGGTCTTCCCACTCTGCAGAAATGCAGTTGGTGTATTCTAAAGCCTCATCTAACAAGGCTGAATGAATTAAGTGTATCAACAGAAAGATTATATTGAAAAAAATCGCTATCATTATCAACTATGAGTTATGTCACTCTCTCTCTCTCATTCATTCTTATCATCAATCACTCCTTGCAGGTCCTCTAAACTGCATTGGTTGTCTACACAGAGCTGATGTATGCAAGTCCTTGCTAGTCAGTCAACACTTGTATATCTATGTGTAGAAATCCATAAGAGAATGTCACTAATGAGTTCCTTCTTATTTCTCCAGCATGATATGTTCATGGTTTGTGAGATGGGGGTATGTGGGCGTACAGCTGTTGTTTTGTGGAGTGCTGCTTCCAAGTTGGTTTTGAGAGTTTTCCAATGAAATCCTTTTTGATTAAAAAATAAAAATAATCTTAATACATTATAATATCAAAAGAAAGTCTTTACTGTGCACAATATCAAGCTCAAACGCAACATATTTTAATCTGAACAATTGTGTGATCAGGGAATTTTATCATACAAAATACATATTAATAAAGACACCATTAAAAAATTGATGACTGATTAGAAAAAGCAATTTTTCAAATTGAACTGTCCAAAATACTTTTGGCATATATCTTTGGCATATATTATTGATCCCCTTTATCTTTTTGATTTGCAAAAATAACCTGATCATTTACCCGAACATACGGAAAGATAGAAATAACCAAAGTTTATTCAAAAGCAGAGATATTCTATCACTAGTTTTGTGGAAATTATGAAAATACTAAAAGAACTCACTTGCAATCAGAGGGGAGTATTCCCATGGTGTGGAGGCTAAAATGCTGGACTTCAACATTGTAATAAACAAGTTTAAACTCTAGTCAATTCTATCATGATCACTTGCTGACTAATATCCTTGGGAAGGTATGAATGCTCATATCCACCCAGCAATGGGTTAAATATTACCACTGCTGTTCTTCTACATGGATGACTTTGGCATTAAATAACCCATGAAGGCTGATCTGCCATTAAACAAAGAAAGCTAACTAAACCTTATACAAGTGATAGTAGCATATGTTATTTTTACCCATAACTTGTGGAAGAAGAGCTGGATTCATGCCTTTCCAGAGAACATTAGTGAAAAGTGAACACAAGTTGTCTGGATTGGTCATTTTGAACTTGTTTAGCCAACTCCATTTCCTACACAGACAACAATTACAGCATCTGATAATTTAGACTGGACTTTCTAGACTTGATGACCAACTATTCTATAAGTAGGTCATCTCTGAATTCAAAACCAGAAGCCAAAAACTTTAAATATCCAGCTAATGAGTGAAGTCTGATAAAATGCTGCATCTTGTACAGCTGTAGCTCATTTCCAACTTACCGCATCACTGGACTTTAACTGTGCAAATCAAAATAGTATGAATGATGACTAGCATAACCACTCTATTACTTTAATCTCTTCTTTTGTACAGGTTCTCTCATTTTTCTATTTCAAAGATGAGGAAATGGAAACATCATTGTCAGTATTGACAGGCTTGAATAGATGATGATAATAAAGATTACATTAACCAGTCCCTGGTTCAATCCTCTGCTCACTCTGTCGTTAGGGCTTAGATTATGCTGATTGTGGATACAATCAGCATAATCTAAGCCCTAATGACAGAGAAGTAAAAGCCCCTGCAGAGAAGTAAAACCCCTCCCTGGGTATGACACAAAACTGCTTTTGATGGTGAGGCTCCAGTTCTGGAGATCTGGGGATTGTGAAGTTCTCCTTTATTGCTATTACTCCCCAGTCCATTCAGACACAAATTGGTAGTATCTGTTAGGGTCCTCTCTATGGTTCAAATAGATCTTTATAAAAACCATTAATATTTGATAGTACTGTGTGCAAAAAAAACCCTCTTAAGAAATAACTACAAAAAAATTGTAATTATGAATGTACAATGAATGTGATTATCTAACTTTGAGGCATAAAATTACCTTAGATAGGCTGTCATGCATATATATATATATATATATATATATATATATATATATGAAGGTAGCAGGAAAAAATATAATCCAAATAGGTGAATATATCATGATGTGAAGTCGACGTTAACGTTTCGGTTATAATAACCATCGTCGACTTCACATCATGATATATTCACCTATTTGGATTATATTTTTTCCTGCTACCTTCATACTGTCGGATTTTATCCATATTTACTTTCGTATATATATATATATATATATATATATATATATATATATATATATATATATATATATATATATGTTGAAATGATAGGTCATGGTGAATCTGACAATATGATAGAAATATGTAGAAAGTTGGATAAACCAAACACTTAAAACCAGTTTAGAGGCACGATATTTCATTCTTTTATTTCCTTTTCTATTTTTAAGAACTTTCTCAGACTTACCCATTTTCTGAGTTTTTCTATTTCTTTCCCATCAGATCTCTAAACTTATTTACACTTTCATACAATCAAAAAATTTGAATGAAACCTGATATATTTTACTCTAAACCCCCTGCTTCTTCTTGCTACACCTTTATCCTCTCTGTCATCTTATCATGTTCCTCATTTGCTTATAAATAGAAAAACTCAGAAAACAGTTCAGTTTAAGAAAATTTGTAAAAATTAAAACTGAAATAAAAGAATGTAATTTTGTGCCTCTAAACCAGTTTTAAGTTTTTGATTTATCCAACTTTCCCCATATTTCTATCATATATATATATATAGATATTATTCTTCATAAACAAGGAGAAAGGTTTTTAGCATAATAAAAGTTGCATCTCATGAGGAAAGTTTGTTTGTTTGTTTGTTTGGGTTTTATGGTATCCATTTTTATACAAATGAACAGTTCTATTTAAAAAAATCAGTTTAGCAGGAGTACACAGTTTAATTGTCAAAAACATTTCTATTGCAAGCTATTCAGTTTAAACAAACAGTTCTAATTTAAACAATTCATTTTAGTATAAGTACAGTTTCAAAGTGGAAAAACTGTTCTATTTTAAACAATTCAGTTTAGCATTAGTACTCAGTTTACATAACAAAACAGTTCTATTTCAAACAGTTCAATTTAGCATAAGTACACTGTTTAAATAACAAAACAGTTCTATTTTAAGTAATTCAGTTTAGCATAAGAACATATATTAGTTTTATTTGACCCATAGATAGGACCCTATCTGGTACTACCCCTCCATGCCAGAGTGTACCTGGGAGTAATTGTAGGGAAGGAATGCTCTGCATTCCCCAAAGCTACTGCATTATTGGAACCTCGCTATCAGTTTTTTTAGTGTCATATACAGGGCACTCTTTGGGGTGGTCTTGCCCCTCTCCAGAGATGCGGTTGGTGTATTGTACAACTCCAGCCAATTGGGCAACATGAGGAAAGAACATTCCCTATTAAAGGAGTACTCTCTAAAAATAAACAATTATCAGTGGGAAGCTATGTAGTAACAAATCATAACTAATCATACCAAATTTAAATTCCCAAGCTTTAATCGAAAAAAAAAATTCTCTTTCTAAAATAATTATATGAATTTAATCAAGCATTATTGATTAGGTTAATTAGTTGTTTATAATTTCATTTATGAAGAATAATTGCTTAGTTTGGAGGAATAATCCTGGCAAAACCAAAAATGTTTAAATTGATAATTTTTAAAGGTCAGTTGTTAAGATTAAAAAAGTATTTCTCTTTAAACTCTCAAATTTTTAATGCAATATTTTTAACTTCCAAAGATTTGGTTGGTTTGTGAATTCATTTAATAAAAAAAAAAGCTCAATCCTAATCATTCAAGAATTTCAGGAAAGAATATCTTTTTATGAAAAAATATTGGTTTCAGAGAAACCGATAATGTTTCATTTTGAAATGGCTGCCATCTTCACCTGTACAATCACTTTGTGATTTTTTTCACCGGAGATATTTCTCTTCCTACAAGCCTGGATAAAATCAAGCAGAGAATTACTGCTGCTCTGGAGACTGTTACCCAAGATATACTGCAGCATATTATTGACATGGTATTCCCGTGCCACAACTGGTTCGCTTATTGAAAACTTGTAAAAGCATTCATGAAATCCATGTACCTTTGAATTTCTAATTCAAATTTTGATGAATAAATCCAACTTTGCTCAACATTAAGTCTGTAGTTTCATTTGCTTAGACTAAGTTGTTAGACAGAAATTTACATCTCAAATAATAACAGCCATTTCAAAATGAAATGATATAAATTTTTCAAAAACACTTTGTATATTTGGGGGAGAAATCCCATCACAGAATGGATAAAGTCCTAGAATGCAGCACTGAGGCAAGCAAGTTCAAAAACTACTCACTTTAAAGCATTCACTTTTGGACTAATACCCTTGGGAAAGGGATGAATCCTGTTATCCCCTCCAGTTATGGGGTAAATCGTATCAATGCTGTTCTTCTACAAGGATAGCTTTGGCATTTAATAATCCATGAAGGTTGATATGCTATTAAACAAACCAAGCAACCTTGTATATTTCTTTTCTCCTGCCATTGTATTCTTCACTGTTTGATATAATGGTTTCAACTTCTACATTCACAATCTTAAAACTATGGAAAAAGAATACTGTGTTCTTGTTTGCTACAACATTTTGGTAAACCAAAGAACACACAGCTCATTCACAGATAGTTGGTATTAAGATGGCTCATGGCCAGTTTGGAATAAGATGAGTTTCACTTGATATGAAAATCTTTCAACCTTTTTTCTAAGTAGATCTTTTCATAATCTTGTATTCATATCATTTCCTGTGACTTCTTAAACAGGTTCACTACATAAGGGATAATACCCAATGAATATAAAATTGTTTATGTTCAAATACTGTTTTTGGCAAGTGTTCTTTCCAGCAATTTTACATAACCTGGTTCTGACTGAAACAATATGTACTAATTTACCATCAGTGCTAAGGAATCATTTCAATTATCATGACCTGCATCAATTCAAGTCTTAGCCTGTCTAGATGAGTATTTTTGATATAAATATATGACATTACACATTCATAGGATATAGAATCACTGAAAATATAAAATATATAAGAGTCGTTCAACAAGTTCTTTGTGGGGATTATTATATACCCCGAAAAGCCCGTTTTATTCCTACGTTTTGTAAAAGAATAAACCGTACTCAACCAGCAGTAGAGATTTGGGTGAGAGCTTTTGAAGAAAGGGACGAATGACTTATACATGCAACAAAATTTATATACAACAACAACAACAATAAACAGGGGTTTTACACCAAATGGAATAAACAACGAATGTGTAAGTAACAGCACACAAAAGAGAGTTCAAGGAAGAGTTCAAGATGTAAAATATGGTTAGGTTTGTTGTGAATGTTGTAAGGTTTGGTAAAGGTGTTTGAAGGTATAGTAGGTTTGATAAGGTTTGTGGGTAAAGTAGTGAAGTAGGTTTGCAGATAAAATGCCTGCTGGAACTTAACTGTGTGTATCCTGTTCCTTTAAACTCTGCACATGCATTTGTTGCTCTTGGGTCCCGGTGGTGGAAGGTACCAAAATATGTATGCCGTCAAGGGGCTGCTACAATGGACCTGATGCTAACAGTTGTTGGTAGTGGAACCAAAAGAGAGTGAATCTCCTGTGGGGCTCTTTTTTTATAATGGATGCCATGTGACCCCAAGGGGCTGCTGCTGATCAGTGAAACAGGATCACCAGTTCCTTACCAAAATTTCTACATCTTAGCCTCATCCAGAAAGAAGAGCTAGAGCTGAATATTTTTGTTGTGGTAACTCTCTACCACTTCTTACAAAACTAGAAAAACTAAATTGGATTTCTGTGCAGGTTAGGCCTTTACAAAGGTGAGAGGAGTCCAACAAATCTAAAATCTGAATGATTGTTTAAGCTTTCTGAATGACCCCCATAAATAAAAAATGTATTTATTAATATTTGAAGACTGGTATGGATGATATATTATCAAAAAATATCTCATCAGCTGCATCCAAGACAATCCTTTATTTAACTGCCTTCATCATAAATTACTTGAATAACTATTCAATTCACTGAGTTTTAACTCAATTTATGATGAATGCAGTTAAATTAAAGATTTTACAAAGATATTTCACATGAGATTCCTTTAATAATGCCTAAGTGGAGTGTTTGATTTAACTGTCTTCATCATAAATTGTTTGAATAACGATTCAATTCACTGAGTTTTAACTCAGTGAATTGAATAGTAATCCAAACAATTCATGATGAAGGCAGTTAAGTTAAGGATTTTACAAAGATATTTCATACGAGATGTTGTGTCAATTGTTCTTGGACAATTATGGCTTTCACCATTTTCATCATCATTTAAGAACTGTTCTACCAAAAAATATAATTTATAACTGAATCTATCATTAGCTAAAGAATTTACAATTATTCTTTTATTAGTATCTTTTCCATCTTTTTTTCACTTGTTTTTTATTGCAACTTCTCAAACTATCATTCTGTGATTGATATTAAACAGTCCCAGCAAATATCTACTCTTTGTTCAATTAGTTTATTAGTGACTGTAAAAAGATCATTTGAAAAGTGATAAAAAGCAAATGAAAATAAGATGAAAAAGATATTTGCTGAAAATTAGTATCCATTAACAATACTTCACCTAAAATTAAGTACAAAATAATATTGCTAATAATTTTACTCTTTAATATTTGGGTGTCAAATACCTTGACTGCACCTCTGAAGAGGGGTAAGACTTCACCCAGCAAGGCTACCTGTTGGCCATAATGCTTGAGGATAGGATCCTATTTGCTGAGCAGTTTGTAACTTGACAACTGAAGAGATCTTGCAACACATCACTTAGGCACTTACAACATGGGCAGTCAAAGAAGTCTGATTAAATCAATTGAAAATCAAAACAACTATATGATTGTCCTGAAAGTATTTTTTAATTTGCTCTTGTGATAAACAAGTATCCAACCCTATTTTATCATAAAGATGCAAGAAGACAGTGGCCGAGAGTCAATTGCACTGAGATAGCAATATTTGAAACCATGTAAAATTTGTGTAAACAAATGAATAATATTGAATACAATTATTTTTTAGATAGCAATACTTGAAACTGTTTTGTGGGTATGACACTAAACTGCATTAAATGGTGAGGCTTCAATCCTTGAATCTGGGGAATGTGGGGTATCCATTTATAATTATTATTCTCAAGTCCTCTCTGATATATGTTGACATCTAGTAGGGTCCTGTCTATGGATCAAATATAACTGTTCAATTTTTTACTAAGAATTATCATTATTATTGGTTATTTGAAACTATACATCTGTGTGCAGTTTGTTTTTATTTGCAAGGAATGCTTGATAAATAGAATTACTAATCTTAAATAACAAGACTTGAAACCATTTAACAGTATGTAAACAAATAGTTAATATTTGCTAGAATTATTTGTATTAGATAATAATACTTGAAGTCTGTATGTAAAAAAATTAGCTTTGGCTAATTTAAAGATAATGTTATCTTTAATCTATTCACTTACAAATCATGTATGTGTGTGTGTGTATGTATTTGTGTAAACAGGATTTGGTATTAAATAATCTACAAGGGTTGACGTGCCATCAAACACCAACCAAACAAAACCAATTTTTTATGTAAATATCCAAGATAGTAATTGTTCTGATGTTTGGATAGAATGAAAAAATAAACCCTGGATAGCTAAATCAGCTATTAGGCTTTATGGCCTCATTGTTAAGGAAACCATCATAGGGAGACAATAATTCATTGCCTCTCATGGAGAATGAGTGTGTTCATTAGGTGGTTTTTCCTTCTCTTAGACCAGTTGCCATACCAAGGTTAAAGAGCCCATTTTACCCTACTATTTACCCATTGCTGAAGGGAGAATAATTGGATTCATACCTTTCCCAAGTGTATTAGTGTTATGTGAAAAGCAATCGGCCTCATCCAGAATTTTAATTTGTGTCGCCATGTCTATTTCCTATGATGATAACCATTAAAAGTACAGACATAGTATTTTGGTTGGTCATTCAATAGTAAAGCCAGTATAACTCTGACTGTTTAACTGTCCATTGATCTCAAGTAAGTCTTTTCCCATTTTTAACCCCCTTTTACATACTACTTGTTCATAGAACAATATGGGCATATTTCCAAATGTTTGGATACATTTGCGCATTCTATTCAATATTACTTGTATGTATACATGGAATGTTTCTGTATGTGTAAGTGAGCTTATCTTATATTTCCGGCCATTTATTCAGTGTTAATATATGATGGATATACCAATCTTAACAATGGGCCTTGGTGTTTAGGGACTTAACATAATATTTTCCCTACCTCCAAGAAACCCAATACTTGCATGTTAAGAGTAGATTCCAATAGAAAAAGGCTTGGGAGTGTAGTTCTTGCCAGAAGTTTATATGTTATCTGTTTGCCAAATTACAAGATAATTGTTAATTGATTACAGAACCAGAGAAGGTAATCAATATGGTTCTTCATTCTTCTTCTTCATTCATTCACAATCTTCAACTCTTTCAAAAAGAGCCATCAGTAAGATTTGATCTTGTCAACAGGGGCAGCAGAATACACTGACTGCATCTCTGCAGAGTGGTAAGACTCCCTAATGAGTGTCCTAGATATGACACTAAACAATCTGATGGTAAGGCTCCAGTAATATTGGAGCTTTGGGGAATGTGGAGTACTCTTTTAGTGCTATAGCTCCCAGGTCCACTCTGCCTCAGAGTAGTAGCACCTGATAGTGTTCTATCTATGGGTTAAATAGAACTAAACAGTGTACTTATGCTTAACTGAATTGTTTGAAATATAACTATCTTGACATTAAAATTTGTACTTATGCTAAACTGAATTGTTTGAAATAGAACCATCTTGATATTAAAATGTGTATTTATGCTTAACTGAATTGTTTGAAATAGAACTATCTTGACATTAAAATGTGTATTTATGCTTATCTGAATTGTTTGAAATAGAACTATTTTTTATATTCAACTGAGAGTAAACAAAAAACTGTACTTATGCTAAACTGAATTGTTTGAAATAGAACAGTTTATATGTAGGAAAATGGATATGGCATTAAATAACCTTCAATGGTTGATATGCTATAAAACCAAACCAAACTAGTCAGTAAGATTATTTGAATCAAAGGTAAATTAGTCAAAATAACAAGAACTCTTGATATATTTAAAGTCGATGTTAAATGACTGAGAATTTTCATGGATTAAAATGTTAGAAGAAAGATTAATCTTGTCTTTTTTTTAATCAATTAGGCAGAGTTTAATTCTTTAAACATGTAATTCTGATATGAGAGTCTTTTGATGTATTTCATGATAGGCATTATTTGATGATTATCAGAAAGTAACAGTCAGAAGATTTTAAAAAAATTTTTTCTCTGAATTTTTCATTTATTTCATTCTTATTTAAATTAAATGCTAAATTAAACATGGATCAGATAACAATACTCAAACAATGCTTATTGCCCATTTTGGAAGCTATTTTAGTTAAGATAAGGTTGGATAAACATGATTGAATTAAATTGCTAATTTTTGATCATGCTAACACACACACACACACACACACACACACACACACACACACACACACACACACACACACACACACACACAAATAAACCCACACTCACATGTACATGCATAAAAACACACGAACAAGCACAAATATACATGAATATATAGAATACTTTTGTTTTGCCCAATGAGAATCTGACTAATTGACAATTTTCTGCTTGCTAGCTAGCTTATTATATTGTATTGTCAGGTAGCTGTATTATAACTTGAATTGCTACAGTAAAATTTAATCCCATAATTTATATTTATGATAATTCGCCAATGTAGTTAATCTAAACCAACTTTGGATTTGTAGACTTGGGATTGTGGATTATAAGACTTAATTTTTATCAAATACAGGTTCTGGTCAGATAATTCACAATCCAAAGTTTACAGAAAAAGTGAATTAGAAAAACAGGTCAGGCAGATTTGCTTTTAAGGAAATACTGTAAGTTTTTATAATAAATTTTTGAACACTAATCTCATCACAAATTTGAAACAGAATGTCATCGGCAATGTTTAAAACTTTCTCGTTTTTTCATTTTATTCAAAAATTTGTTTGCTCTGATGAAGGTTTAAAAACTGAAACATTTAATGTTGGCTAATAATTCAAACTACAAATATTCATCCCATGAAAACCTTGTGTTTTTTCATATTTGTTTCAAGTATATATATATATATATATATATATATAAGAAAGAAGAAGACTGACATATCAGACAGACATGTTTTGGTCTAGTGACATCAAAAGGTAAATGAATTTATTAGCAATGAATTTTCCAAACTACCTTGTCTCTTTATAAATCCATAGATTACTTTTTAAACTTTAACAATATATATATATATATATATATATGTAAGTAAAGTTGGCGACCTTAGTCAAGGGCTACCAGAAGGCTCTCTTTTCAATAGTGACTACTCTGAGGTGTAGGGGAGGGCACTACTTCATTCCCTGGATTGCTCCACTTTACCTTATATCGCTGAGTGTTAAACAAGGAGGTATCAAGTACCATATGAAAGATCAATCTGAAAAGTGTACGTCTATATGAAATTAGCATAAAAGTAGCTTACTTAGGGCAATTTTACTTTAGCTCACCTCAAATTAATCTTCTCTGTTTCTCTTACATTTATTCTTGTATCCTTTCCACTTTCCAAAACAATCTGCAAAGTCCTTATTGAGTTTGAATGTAATCCATAGTATTTCAACAACAATGTAATATATCTTTATGAAAAATGACATTAGTTGGAGAGAGCCAAATCTAGACTGCAATATGCACAAAGTATTTATTAAGCTTAGCATTGACTTGCATAAGGCTAATGTATTTACTGATCTTAAACTTGTTTGACACAAGGCCAAAGTATTTAGTAAGCATAGCAAAGCTTTGCAAAAGGCCAAGATAAGCTTAAGTTAAACTGATCAAAGAATTTATTACTTTATCTCAATCTTTTGGCCATCTTTTCTAAGTTTGATTTAGTCTGTACAAAGTCAGTGTGGAGTGGATGAGTAAATTCCTCTGCAAGACAAGTATGTTAAAATTATTCCATGGTAGGGTACCTATTATGGTTCTTAGATTACCCATGCCCCTCCACTGATTCTTGTCTCTTTGCAGTGTTCTCTTAGTATTATTTTTTCATTCCTTGTGAGTTTTTATACTAATGTTAGCTAGTGGAATTTCACTAGAGTCTGATTGACAGCAAGTTCCTCAGGTCTCCAGGACTCTTCTGAGTATTCTAATCAATCTTACGAATGCTATGGTCTAGATTGTCTTAATTCTTCCTCTGGTTTCAAATTCCCCCGCTCTTTTTTCCAAGCCTTTGGGAAATGTTCAAAGTGCACTCTCATGTCCCACAGTTTTTTTTAGTTCTCTAGAAAGGTCTAAGTATTTGTTTATCTTTTTGCTTTCTTTTATTTTCCTTCAGTGGCCTGTTGGAATAGCAACATTTACTAGATTACAAGTTCTTTGTTTTTTGCTAATCAACAATAGGTCTGGTCTTCTGGCCTGGATTAGGGGATCCTTATGTGTAGGAAAATCCCAGAGAATTTTTATGACTCATTCTCAAGGAGCGATGCTAGTTTTATGCATATACCATTTGCTAGTATAGTCAAATTTTAATCGCTTGCACAATTCCCAGTGGATTACCTTGCTGTGTATTATTATGCACACTTTTTGTGCTAATTTTCTGCATTCACTTATTATGTGATTAACTATTTCATTTTTTTCTCCACTCCTACATTTGCAATTCTGTTGGGTATAACCAATTTCTGTTTTAACATAATTGGTCCTTATGGCATTATTTTGTACTCCTATTCAAAGAGATTTAGTTTCTCTTTTGAGGATTTTATTTCTTAGCCATGTCCAGATCTTCTTATGTGCAATCTTGCCAGTTTATTACTTGAAGTATCCATACTGTTGTTTTTCTCCCCATTTTGTTTTCTAGTTTTTGTGGTATTTCTGTTTGGTCATATGTTGCCATTGCTGACTCAAGGTGCTCTAATGAGTCTTTCCTTGTTATTTTTAATGTATTCCTCAAGTCCTTGTATATTGATGTACTTATGCAATCCTCAATATTAGTAAGTCCTCTTCTCTCTTTTGTCTAGTTGGCTGGGCTGTACAATACACCAACTGCATCTCTGCAGAGGAGTAAGACCACCCCTTAACAAGTGTCCTGGATATGACACTAAACAATCTGATGGTGAGGTTCCAGTAATGCTGAAGCTTCCTTGCCATCACTCTCAGGTCCACTCTGGCCTGGAATGGTAGCACTTGATCAGGTCCTATCTGTGGGTCAAATAGAACTAAACTGCATACTTATGCTAAACTGAATTGCTTGAAATAGAACTGTTTTGACATTTAAACTTCATACTTAATGCTAATATGAATTGTTTAAAATGGAACTTTTTGTTTGTTAAACTGAATTGTTTGAAAAATAACTGTTTTTGACATTGAAACTGTACTTACATTAAATTGAATTGTTTGAAATTACACTGTTTTGACATTTAACGGTGAAAACAAAAACTATACTTATGCTAAACTGAATTGTTTAAAATAGAACTGTTTGATTAAACTGAATAGCTTGAAATAGAAATATTTTTGACAATTATACTTTGTACTTATGTTCAACTGAATTGTTTGAAATAGAACTGTTTATTTGTATAAAAATAGATTTGGCATTAAACAACCTGCAAAGGTTGATATGCCATAAACCCAAACAAACAAAAATCTTCCTCTTTTTTTTCCTGACACATAGTCTGTTTATGTCATCTCTTGGATGTAAGGCCTTGGGTACAATTATCACTTTCCTTGTCCTCTGGTCTATTGGTCAGAGTTACCTCCCTTGTTTATTATTTTTGCTATTATTATATTCTTTTTCCTCTCTTCTTTTTGCAACATTTCTTATCTGTTTCCCTTTTTCTTGTATAAATGGCTAATCATCAACAGCTGTGATTCCAATTTGAAGAAAATGTTGCTGACTTGGCAAAAAAATTATAACATTGTTAGTCTTTAACACATAACAAAGCAGAGAATTTATTTTTATCAAATAAACATTGAATAAAAAAGCAAAAGTTTTCTGATTAATCATTCTACTTATTTATTTTTTATAGCAATATTTGTCTTTGAATTTTCTTCTTAGTAACCTCCAACAGTCTCTATGATCACAGGAGCCAATTCATTTTGTTACATAAGTGTTTAAATGCAGATGTATAAAACTATTGTCTCTAAGTTCATGATAAGGGTAATATTTGAAACCAATCTTGGATGTAATTTCTGTTGGTTGTAGTTTGGTACAAAGGTTTGATTTTGAAATGACAAATTATATTCAGATTATTTCATGTGCTGTTGAAAGATGTAAACTGGAAAAGTACATACTTTTCAGTTACTAAAATTGTTGAGCATTTCTTTTTAGTAATAAAGAAGATGAAAGAACAATAAGTCAAAATGTTACTGAGTAATCTGATTGTTAGTTTGCTGTGTATAACTTTGAAATGATAAGTTTTCATTTCTGCAGTTGGAAAAGTTGCTTTTTTGTTTTCATTTTATTATCTATTCTTTTTTTCTTAAGTTTTTCTTTTTCCTTCAGTTTTTCTTTTAACCTTATCTCCAATTTGTTTTCTTTCTTTACTTAATTTTCTTTATTGTTTCTTTTTTACATTCACTTTCTTTTCTTTCCTCTATGTTCTTTTTCTTCATTCTTTCATTTTTCTTTTCCTCCATTTTATTTTATTTTCCTAATTTTCTCCTTTTTTCCTTGATTCTTTCGTTTCTTTCATTTGGTTTGCTTTCCTTAATTTTCTTCTTTGTAATCATTCTTTTATTTACTCATTTTTTTTAATCTTCATTTTGTTTTCTTTCCTTTATCTTCCTCTTTTTCTTCATTCTTCAATTTTTTTCCTTAGCTTCAATTTGTTTTCTTCCCTTAATTTTCTGTTCAGTTTTTTCCCTGCTCACTTTCCAAACTTTCCTTCTGTTAATTCTAGCACCAACAAAAAAAAATCTTCTTTTCTCTGGTGATTTACTGAACTATTTTTGATTAGGTAGGGAGAAAAGAAATTAGTCTTAACAATTGTTTCCAGCTCAGTAATCATTCACCTACACCATTCTTCTCAGCAGGCAACCTTCCACTCATCTATCAAACAACATCATGTCTGGACTGCTTGTTGACAGCCTTTTGTGCATGACTCGTCACTCTGGAGACCCCCCACTCCCCTTCTAACTCAGAACTATTACTATCATTTCTCACCTATTTTGCACACATCTCTCTGCATTTCCGTTTCTTTTTAACTGTCTATTCAAATAAAAGGAAGATGATAATCATCAGGTGAAAGATGTTGAATTCACAGCAAAAATGTCAGATCAATTACTAGTTTTCTGATTCTTTTAATTTATCTCCCTTTTTTATTTTTTTATTTTTATTTTAATCGATAAAAACTGTATGTTTTTAATCCTTTTTTTTCTGGGTTTTCAATCATGAAAGATTATCACATTTTCTATGACACTATATATATATATATATATATGCTTATATAAGCACAGAGGTATAAATATATCTAAATACTTATATAAATACAGTGATGCAGAAGAAGGTATTTAAGATGAAAACTAGCTTCCACAAAATGAGAAAAAATGTTATAAAATGAAGTTCTTTATTTCTTAGTTAAATGATTTTGATAGATAAGTAAGAACTTCTGGATATACAGGGTGTCTTGGTTAATTTATACACAAGATGATCAGTTTGGTAGCTTCTCATATGAGCATCCATACTTATTTATCTACATGCATAGGCAGTGTGATCAAAAAGTATCAAGACTGAAGCATTAAATTTTTAGAGAGCAACTTTTATGATAAAGTGATAAAGTGTGTCAAGACTATTGGCAAGATGTATCATCTAAATGAGTCAGTGCACATTTGGAAAGAAATCAAAAAACAGTTTTGATACTTTTTAAGCAAAATTTTTCTTGAAACTCAGAATAGTACAAGTGCTATTCTCTCTGTATTTACTAGACTTAAGCTTCATGCAATCTTTCTTTTGTTTTTGAAAAGTGAAAATTCATCTGAAGGGTAAGATTTGTGGATGTTGCTGACATTAAAAGATATAAAATGGTTCATCTTTGCATCATATCAAAATAGGAGTTTCAAAGTTGTTTAAAGCCAATGGAAATTCTAATAGAATATATGTTGAATGCCAAGGAGAGTAATTTCTGTCTTAATAAATACAGCTTCAATCTTTTGAACACACCTCATATTTATAGACATCATCATCATCATCATCATGTCGTGCTGGTAGCAAGGATATCCCTGACCCTCTCCCGCCACTTTTCCCTATCGTTCATCGCCTCAGGCAGGTCTTCTGGACAACATCCCGTATCATCACATAGTTGCTGAATGTATGTTCGTGCCGGTCGTCCTGCTTTTGCACGGCCATGTGTGGGGGTCCACAAGAGTACATAACTTATGAATTCGTCCCTGCTTCTCCAGCAGTGTCCTGCATGTCTGGTTCATCTAACTTGAATAGTTTTCATGATAGGAGGCAGGTGGCCGTACAGTTGGTGTCTTGTGGGGTGTTGCCGCCAGGACTTGTTCAAGATTGCTTGCAGCATTCTTGTGTAATTGCCGTCTAGCTTCTTCTCCAGCCATTTTGTTAGAGTCCATAATCAGCCATTGACCACTAGTTCACTAGTTCCTCAAGAAAATACATAACCACCTCTGCAATAAAGCAAGCCAAGTCATATATATATATATATATATATATATATATATATATATATGTGTGTGTGTGTGTGTGTGTGTGTGTGTGTGTGTGTGTGTGTGTGTGTGTGTAAGTCTTCATACCAGAACTTCAGACCCCATGTGTTATATCCATTAATTTTTTACTTTGCTCCTGATTAGTGAAATGATTATCAAATTATAATGAGTACTCCTACTGGCAGATATTTATTCTGCAGCCAAGAATACAATAATTGAAAAATCAATAAAACTTGATGACCATATCACAATGGAAAAAGTAAATATAAAATGGTGAAAGACATTATCAACAAGCCTATAAGGTTTGTTTGCAGCTGCTCGAAGATTACCAAATGTAATATTCACTAGAAGAGTGTAGTTTTTAAAACAACAAAGCAGAGAATATAAATCTGAGTAATTAAAATAATAATATATACACTCAGAAGTAGTTATCTCCAAACTTTTTAATAACTATTTAAATAAGATACAATAAGTTCTAGCAGGTAACAGCCATTTGGGTTATAGATATATGCATTTAAAATGATTTTAAATGGTCCCTTCCAACAGGATATTTGTTTATTTTCTTTGTTTGATGGCATATCAATCTTTGTGGGTTATTTAATACCAAAGCCATCCTTGTAGAAAAACAATAGTGGAGCTATTTAATCCATAGCTGGTGGGAAATAAGGGAATTCACACTTTTCCCTAGAATATTAATCAGAAAGTGAATGAAATAGCACAACTGGAATTTCATTTGAACTTTAATTATAATGAAAACTGAAATTTTACTTTTCATCTACCATATTAACTAGGCAGAATCTTTATCATTTTGCTTAGCCATATAAATCAGATATTTAGTGGAAAAATTGAAAGCTTGAAATGATTTTTTCCAATAGGATTTTTCTGTTCATTAGAAAATCATGATTTGCAAGACAAAATTAAAAATAAAAACAAAAACTCTATAAAAAAAAAAAAAAAAAAAATCTCTTGGTTACATTTCTAGATGAATTTTTATTGGTCAGGATTATTATTCTTGTATTATTATTGAATTATTATTATTATTATTATTATTATTATTATTATTGAATTATTATTATTATTGGTCGTCAGGAGGTATAAACATTAACTATTTGATGGCATTTATTAACTTATATGTACTCACAAAAACATACTTTATTTTAAAATAAATTATTTCTTATCAATAAAATTCATTATGAATAAACTTTTAAATCATTTACAGCTAAGAAAAATGTATGCTTAAAAGACCAGATACTTCTAGATCATGATTTTAAGGAACAGTGAGATGGCTAAATACTTTGATGTGCTACTGTTTAGGAACAGTAGGTACTGTCAGCAATAAAAAGCCTCTGTACTTGACTAAGCAAAGTTTAGTAAATTCTAAGAAAAAAAAGTGACTGTAACAATATGTGATTTAGTTTCTGGCATAATGTAAAGAAGAGCTTACTGAGAATCTTTTAGATTGAAGAGGAGGCTCTTGTACAAACCTATAAATTCACTGATATACTCCACAAAGAATAAAAAGTCTGACAAATCAAATTCTCTGTCTTGGAAATTGTCAGCAAGTTTTCTAAATGTGACCCAGATTTCCATATCGTATTCAGTCTGCAAAAGATATGGTTGTCAATATTTTTGACTTTTCAAAAGACATTCTCCAAGGCATTTACTCCCATCTAAACCAGACAGTTTTTGCTTCTCTTCTGTATTCCTTCTATTCTATAACAACAAAATCACTTGAAAACAAACCCAATCATACAGAGAAATCAATGAAAAAGGCAATATTTAGAATAACCCTAAGAGATAGAAATAGAGTTGTTGAAAATCAGAGATATCATAGAAGCTATTTGACAATAAAAATGAAAATGTTTAGGAGACATAGCGAAAAAAAGAGGGTGAGAGATGATGCAGAAATTTAGCATAATGGTGCCCATTAAATAACAAGAGTTGTAGGAAATGAGTAAGAGATAAGATCATGTAGTATTCTGGCAAGACATGGCCGAGTGTACCACTGACAATATTGTGGTGGAAGGAATTGGAAAAGTCCTTTGTTCAGCAGTGGATACAGAATGGCTACTGCTGCTGATGATGATGATGATGATGGTATTCCTTCCACCAGGAAACAAAATGACACAAACATTAAATTTGCATGACCCCAAATGTTGTACCGTTGCTTGGTCTGATACCAAATGTGTTTCCAGATAGCTTGTTTATCAATCTTTTCTGTGCCCATGATATGTTTGAAAGATCCACTGATAGGGAATGACACAATCCATCCAGAACTTCTTCTGAGGGTCGGGGTGATCCATTGGAACAAAGTTGCATGGATGTTGGCTACACAAAAACAAGAAGAACTCTCTGTCAACTATCATTTATTATTTGATGTTTAGAATGCATACAGTAGCATGAGAAAGAGAAAATTTGTAAGGGTCTATGAACAGACACAGGGAGCCTCCCCTCTGACTGTACTCTCTGAATGCAAACTTCTAACTGGCAACTGACCGATGGACTACTTTTTCAAAATTCACAAATTCTTATCTATCTAAATTCAGGATATTGGTTGGGTGATGTCATCTTGCTAAATTATTGCACCATCTCTCACATGTCCCAAATTCACTGTCTTCATTTCCCCAATCAAACCTGAGACAGATATGAATCCATTTTGTTTAGATTTTGTCTTCCTGTGTTGATCATTGGTGTACTCACTTAAACTTTTCAATTTGATGTACATTTCCAAACAAAGCTGCCTTAGCAGCTTACTGAAAAACTCCCGGCCCAACCAAACCAAATAATAAAATAATTAACCATCACAGTAACTGTGTTACAAATGGCTTTTCTGGAAAAACACTATGTGGTTGGGTGGAGTTTATACAATATACTGTCTGTATTCTCTGCAAAGGAGTAAGACTTTCACTCCAAAGGGAGTGTCCTCACCATCACTATCACAGTGTGGAGTATCCTCATTGTTATAACTCCCAGGTCCTCTCTGAACCAAAGTAGTAGTACTTGTTAGAATACCATATATGGATCAAATGAATCTGTTAAAATTTTTTTTCATAATTAACAGAACTGTATGGATTAAAAAAAATAACCCTAGACAGTTTAACATGCCATTAAAATCAATTAGTCAGTGAATCATTTAACTCCCAGTAATCATAATAGCTGATAAGTAATTTTATATGCTACAAAAATATTCATATTGCAATGACATTGCAATAATATTGTATTTCAACCATTATTTTGAGAAGATGATTGCATATATTTTTTCAGAATTTTTACCTTAAAAGAAAAGGAAAAAAAACTGTATAAGTTTGTTAAATTAAGCAGCCTTTTTAACTGTATAAAATACAATGATAAAATGGATGAGGTTTGCTTGGTTTTCTTTGTTTAATGGCATGTCAACCTTTGAGGGTTATTTAATACCAAATCCATCCTTGTGGAAGAACAGTAGTAAATTTTGGATAGATAGAGAGAGAGAGATAGAGAGAGAGAGCTAGCTAGCTAGCTAGCTAGCGAGATAGATAGATAGATAGATAAAGATATATATATATATATATATATATATATATATAGAGAGAGAGAGAGAGAGAGAGAATTTGTGTCTGTGAGCATGTGTATGTATGAAAAAGTGCATGTGTGAATGAATGAGAGACATTGTTGTGTGTCTCCCTAATTCAAAAAAAAAAAATTCTCTAACATCTATATGCATACCTATAAATTCACAAACACCTATATTCATTTTTTTAGGTGTGTCCAACAATAAGATGAACTTTTAAAACAATTTACCAATGAAATGCTGTTCTGTTGTGACTTTGACCTTTTGCAATAAAATCTGAAATAAAAACACAGCAAAATACATTATACCGTGATGTTACTGAATCTACAGATCCTACAAGTGTATTGTGGCAACCATTTTTTCCAAAATAACACAATGAAGGAAGAACTTTTTCAAAGTAAATTCAACAAATTGGCACAAAAAGAATTCAGAAATAAGCATGACTGGGTGGCGATGATGATCTATAGGATATTGTGAAATATACTGAAGTATGACCATACTGACAAATGGTATATGCACAAACCAGAATCTGTCCAAGAAAACTGGAGAATTGTCTGAGCCATACACAAGTGGTACCAGCATTTATAATTGACATGAACATTAATTAAAGATAATCCAAACTTTCAATCACCTCCCATGTCAATGAATGGTAATCACAATGAAAATATTGAGCAAAGTTCAAGATCTCTTTTGTTCCTAAAAGTGAAATGCACCTGCACACTTTTCCTCAAAAGATTTCTTGAACTCATTCCAGAGCAGAAAAAAATGCTGATAGTGATGTATCAATAGTGAAAGAGTGTATTTCAAAGGAGACTAATTTTATCAAGTTGTGGATAAAGAATTAATTTATTATTTAGCTATCCAACTCTTTGGATTTGGCCCCAACAGATTTTTTTTCTGTCCAAAACCTGAAATCCACTCAAAAAGTTTGTCACTTTCTGAAAATAGAAAACATAGAATGAGACTTACACATTATTTTGCTTTAAAAAAATGCATAATACAGGAATGGAAAAAAATGCTATCAACAGTGATGAGGACTATTTTGAAGGAAATAAAGTTAAAAGTGAAAAATAAAATTTTCTTTAAAAAGATTTGTTTCTTTTTGAACCCACTTTCTATGTAAAAGTGTCATTCAATAAATAAGGTGAATTTTGCATATGAAGAACTGCTTACAACTGTATTTTTTTTCAAGGAAATCAAGTCCTTGGCTTTTTGATGTCAGCATGACCTTTTTTACAGATCACAGTGACCAGAACTTTTTCTTTAACAGAGAGTGGGTGTGTTTCCACTCCATAGACTATCTTTTCAATTCAGGCTTGAAGTGGTAAACTCATGCTTAGCCCATTTATAAGCATTTTTTTTTTTAATGAAACATGTTTCTCTGTATGCATCACACATTCATCTATTAATTTCACATTGTTTGTGTTTATCAATTACCAAAAATATAATGGCAGACTTCTGCTCAAGTCTGATGAACTCTGTTTAGATTATTGTTATCTTGAATGTCCTCAAAAGAAATATTTTTGCAAGATTAAAATTTTTTTTTTCAAACAACCTATTCCAAATAATGCAGTGTTTACATTTATAGGAAAGAATTCTGAAAAAATATTATTTTCCTTTTAAAAAAAAACTCCCCTTATTTATTGAATAACCATCATCACTTAATAAGTGAATGTAGCAAACAAGCACAGAAAGATTGGTTTGGTTTCTTTGTTTAATGACATATCAACTTTTGTAGGTTATTTAATACCAAAGCCATTCTCCTAGAAGAACAGTTGTGGTACTATTTAACCCATAGCTGGGAGGATAAGGGGGTTCATACCTTTCCCAAGGGTATTTGCCCGAAAGTGAACGTAATACCACGACTGGAATATGAACTCGCATACTACGATTCCGCGGTCCATTGCTTTAACCATTATACCACGAGGACACCCTCAAGCACAGAAAGAGTATAAGACTAAATATGATAGGGTGATCAAAGTGATCCACTGTGAATTGTGCAAGAAGTTTAAATCTGACCATATGAACAAATGGTATATGCACAACCCAGAATCCGTCTAGGAGAATTGTTATATTTTGACCTTCGACCCGGCCCAAAAATACTATTCCAAGGTAATACACCGGAAGGAAGTGACACATTCCAACGGCCAGTAATCGAGAGAGATCGCATGGGCGAATTAAGGCTTATGATATGGGACAAGGTGAAGGTCCCATTGTGCCATTACAGTCATGCACCGGAAGAGAGTAACCACTGAACTGCATGACAGTTATTTCCGCTTGATGACGATTAAACATTCGATTTCAAAGATCCAGTAGGCGATCGTGTGGGCGTTGAGTTATTATTTAACTCAGTTGAGTTTGGGTCCCAGAGCAGTTGCCAGCAGAATTCCAGACAGCTAGAGACCAGATGTGGTAGGGAAGGCCACACCCGACCGAGGGGGCCCTCGGAAAAGCCCCGATGGAGTGGACCCCAAGACCTCTGGTTGAGCATCTAAGAGAACAAGAAAGACACAACGTGACGATCATAACAGTGGGTTCAAAATATGAAGTTTATGTTCGGTCTCCAGCACCCTCTCACATGCAAACCTTGAACAACCCTTTCGAGCCCTTGCAATAAAGTGAGAGAGGTAAAAATTTTTCTAAAGAAGTCTTCATGAGTCCTTCATTCCTGCGTTATCCTTCATGCGTCTATCTTTCTGCGTGCGTCCGTCTTTACTATTATTGAGTCGTTATGATACGGCAAATGAGTATATAACAGAATTAGATGCACAAACTCTTCTGGGATTTTGAGATACAAACAGATCACCTTATTTCAGCCAGACAACCAGACCTAGTAATAATCAACAGGAAAAAGAGAACTTGCCATATTGTGGACTTTGCTGTCCTAGCTGACCACATAGTAAAATTAAAAGAAAATGAAAAGAAATATATATACCTTGAGCTTGCCAGGGAATTGAAAAAACTGTGGAACATAAAAGAGATGGTGATACCAGTGGTAATTGGTGCTCTTGGTACAATCACCAAAGAATTGATACAGAGACTGGAGAACTTGGAAATAAGAGGACGAGTGGAGGCCATTCAAACTATAATATAATTAAGATCAGCAATAAAACTGAGGAGAGTCCTGGAGACTTGAGGAGACTAGCTGTCTTTCAAACTCCAATGACAAACCATCAGCTAATGCTTGTGAGAAAAATTTGAAAAGGAGTAAAATGATAATAATAATAATAATAATAGTAATAATAATGGTAATCACAAACTTAGAGATACAAACTTATCACCCAACCCAGCCAAAAGCAATTCATTCATAGCTCCCACTATAAAATAACTTCATGTCAGTTCGGACTTGGTGGGAAGATGGAAAAATCTCAAGTCCTGGCTGGATGACCAGACGTAGTTTTCATTCATACAAAGCAAAGAACTTGTCATTGAATAGATTTTGCTATTCCAGTGAATCTCTGAGTAACAGAAAAAGAAGTTGAAAAGATAAACAAATACATTGATCCTGCCAGAGAGCTAAAAAGTAGAGGAACATGAAAGTGACAAATATACCATTTGGAGTTAGTGGCTTTGAAATGGTCTCAAAGGCCTGAAAAAATACTGGGGAACTGGAAACCAGAAGAAGAATTTTAACTATTCGGGCCACTGCTTTGTTGAAATCAGTTAGAAGTCTGCTCAAGTCTCCTTAGGTTCCCAGGACTCTTGTCCTTGAGATCTAAGGAGGCTTGCTGGTTCTCAACCTTAAGTGAAAAACCACCAGTGAAAACTGGTGTAAAAATCTCAGGGCTGTAAATATAATTTAATCTTCATTTATCAAATTTATAAATATCTCAAAATGAAACTCTCACTATGATAAAAAAAAATCTTTGCCATTTTATGGTAATATATATCTAAAAATTTAATTCTTTCCACTTCACAACTTGTTATTTGCATCTATCTGTATTTTACTTTCTTACCAAGAGATTATTAAATGGGTCATTCTTGCTTATTCTACAAATGGCAGCAAATGCCACATCTTTTACCACGGAGGAATGCCTGTCATATAACAGGGTTGTTAGAAAGATATATTTTCACCCAACCTCATTATTATATGTACTTACTAATAGCAGTCATGAATCAGTTTCTGAACTTTTTCTTCAAGCTATACTTGGTTTAATATTTCATGATGTTCTTATAGCGACAACTTATACCTCAGAGTTAAATAACAAGAATCAAGAGTAATCAAAAGTTGTTCAGAATCAAAATGTAAGCTCATGTATTTGATTCTTTCAAAGCATGAAATATAATAAAACCTCATAGAATGTATTATAATAATATTGTATAGGTTTTGTGAGATGAATCCTCTTAGCCCAGGTTAGAGAGAGATAAATATCTTTCCAATTTATACTTTCTATAGCATAAATCCACGTCATTTTCTCTAAAATTTTTTCCTTAAACTACTTTAGAAAAGTAGAAAAAGTTTTAATGTTGGCTCTACCATTTTGAAAAATGTGCATATAAGAATTATCCAGTTTTCTTTTTTTTTTCTTATTTTAATCTTTTTTAGAAATTTACAGTGGCTTATCTGAAAATGACTTTAAAATGCACAGGAAATGTTCATATTCCAAAAGAACTTGAGGACATGTTCTTTTTTTATAAAAACCTCTAACTTTGAATTAATGTCAAATTTTCAAAATTCATTTTGAGAAATAAGAAAGTGATCTGAATTAGCTGATAAAACAAGCAAAAAGAAAAGATATTCATTTTCAATATCAGAAATAAATATGGTGGGTATCATCAAAGCCAGTCTGAAGTGTAAACAATACAATTGGTTATTTAATGTCCAGTGGCCACCAGGAGTCTCTAAAAAAGCTTAATTTATTAATTTTTTAAATTTATGTCAACTAGTATACTTGTGCCATAGAAATGATGTTGTATGCAAAAAAAAGCTTAGATATTTTTATCACAGTAAGTGTATATATAATCATATATTGGCAAGAGTCAATATTGCTTATAGTAAGAGATGGGCACAAAAATCTTAGCTTTGGACTTATTAAAGGCTTGAATTTTGCCAGAGTATCATACTGATATGAAGAAGCATAAAACCCTCATTCTCAAAATTAATAATTGTATGTACTTGGAGAATCAGTTTATATAAAATCTAAAACTACCAAGTGTAAGAATAATTTACAAATAACTGTTAGTCTGGGAGACCTGGATCAATCCCAGGTCGAGTCATACCAAAGACTCAAAAAATGGTACTTGATGCTGCCTTGCTTAACACTCAGCATTGTAAAGTACAGATCAAGGGTAAAGAGGAGCAATCCAGGGAATAGAGTAACACCCTCCTCTACGCCTCTGTGTTGTAGCTATTGAAAAGGGAGCCTTTGGGTCAACCTTGTCTACGGTTGCTAACTTTATGGCTAAAAAGTTCAATCAGCTCTGCAATTTACTCATAGCTGGGAAAGAAATGAATGCATGTCTTTCCTAAAAGTGTTAGTACAAACTAAATGAGATCCAACAAAGAGCTTTCTACACCAATAAATGTTAGGCCATCCAGCCACTCCTGTTTACCAGGTTAATAAATATTTATTAATTTCTTATTAGTGTTTCTTATGTCTTAATTGTAATCGCTTTTTAAACAAATATTCAGACAGTGATTCAATGGTCATTAAGCTAAGATTGAAATTAAGCTCAACAAAATTTAATAATAGTTGACATGTTTCATCTAATAATAAACTTCAATATTATTAACAAAAATTTGTTTTATATTCATTGTTAGTTTTACTTGATAATTTATTTTTGCCTAGTAACTTTTTATCCTAATATTGAAAAATAAATATATTTGAAGCTTCGTATAATCTGGCACAAGAGCACAACAGTAAAGTTATCAATGTCGATAAATCTCACAACATATGCAATGGAATAAAGAGTAGCTTCTTAAACATAACCCTAAGGGAATTGAACTCATGTCTTGAATAATTATCTGGTGAAATGGTTAATCTTAACATCATTATATATACATTTATATATGTGTGTGTGTGTGTGTGTGTGTGTGTGTGTGTGTGTGTGTGAGTGTGTATGCAGTTGGGCAGCAGACCTTCATTTAAGCATGTTTGATTAAATAATAAAGACACATTTTGTCTATATAATTTTATTAGGATCCTTTCAAGTTTCCTAACAAGTGTTTTGATTTTAGGTTGGAGTTGGTTAATGAATTTACTGAAATTGTCTCAAGCACTTTTGGACCTTTCATAGGCCATCATCTGACTGTGATTGAATTGTCCTTAAACTAATATAAACACAAGATTAAACTATACGTTTACATAATTTTTTTCAATCTTATAAAAAAACCTAAAAACTTTTTAAAGAAACAATCTTTACATTGGCAAACAACCCCTGATGATGGCCAATGTAAGATCTGAAACTGCTTGGGACAATTTCAGTAAATTCATCAACTAACTCCTACCTAAAACTAAAACACTTGTAAGGAAACTTGAGTCGATACTAATAAAATTATAGGGAAAAAATGTGTCTTTATTATTTAATCCAAAATGCATATATATATATATATATATATATATATATATATATATATATATATATATACATATATATATATACGTGGTGCCTTCAATATATTTCCAGATTTTTGGTACAGGCATTTAAAATTGCCATAGACTTCTGAAAATTCGGTATGTTATTGCTATATATCTGATGAGATGACTGACCAATTTTTATGATTTCAGGTTCAAATGAAAGCTACAGCAGCAATTGGAATACACCCTACTAAAGCCTGATTGTCACACCTGGTGAATTTCAAAAATGCAATCTGGACGTGAGGAAGAACGATATGCAATAAAGTTCTGTTTTAAATTTGGAAAAAATGCTAAAGAAACATATGGAATGCTTCACACTGCATTTGGAGCATCTTGCATGAATCGAGCATCAGATTTTGAGTGGCAGAAGAGATTCAAGGAAGGCAGGGAGTCTGTGAGGGATGATAAGAGGTGTGGGAGGAGTAAGGAAGTCAATACACCAGAGTTGATTGGCCAAAGGGTTAGGGTGAGGGTTACTATGTTGAGGTTTTAAGGGAGTTCAGCAAGAGATTCTGTCAGAAGAGGCCAGCACTCTTCAAATCAAGTCAGTGGCATTTCCACCAGGACAATGCACCAGTCCACAACTCCATCCTTGTCACAGACTATCTGACCAAGATGGGCATCAAGACAGTTCCTCACCATCCTAATAGTGCAGACCTTGCTCCCTGTGACTTTTGCTTATTCCCTAAGCTCAGAAGCTGTCATTATGAGACAATTGAGGAGATAAAAGAGGCTGTGACGAAGGTCATTGACATGAGGACTTCCATGGGGCCTTCCAGAAGTTGTTGGAACGGTACAACAAGTGCATTGCAGCCGGAGGAGATTACTTTGAAGTGGACTAGAATTTCATGTGTGTACTATCAATGAAAGTGCCTACACAAAAAAAGTCTGGAAACTTATTTAATGATCCTTGTATATATATGCTAACATGAGTACACCTATCTGGGCATTCCCAGACTCATGAATCTACCTTTGATGATGATTGATTAAGCTTGAATAGCTGTGATGAACATCATTCTGATGAGTTCTTTGTCTTGCATAAAGACCAGACAAAAAACCATCTTAATATCTTAGGAGCTATTTTAGTCGATACACCTTGTCCACCCTTATATAGGTAGAGGGAACTCATTCATAAGCTTGACTTACAAATGGATTTATCATTGTGATTTCATGGAGAATTTTTCTCTGCTTCTATTCCTCCTCCTCTTCCTCTTTTATATGAAATATAGTGTTCAGATTTTTTGCATATAACTTTCATATTTCTCACTTAAATGTGTTTAAAATTGAACAGTTAACTCTTAACTTTATGTCAATTCAATATATGTAAATTATCTGGTATTTCTTCTCAGACAATTTAAATCTATTTAATGATTTGCATATGTGGTAATTTCATGTGTATTCTCAGTGTTTATATAAATCTACCAGTATGACTTTGCTTCACTCCACACAGTGAAATCTATAAAAGAATGGTTCAGGGAGAAGAGGTTACCTGTAAAAAGCCCAGATGCAAATCCAATAGAAAATTTATGGGGAATCCTCAAGAGGAGATTAAGAAAATACTATTCATCAGATTTTGGTGAATTGAAGTGAGTCATTACTGATTGTGTGGGTATTAGTATCACCAGAGACTTCTCATAATTCAATAATTTTGTTACCAGAATCAATGAAAGAAATAGTAAATGAAAAAACTGCTACAACAAAGTTCTTAGCATACTAAAAGTGTCTTCATTAATAAATACTTTCTCTTGATTAAAAAACCACCTATTTTCTATTTTTCTTACTTGTTAAAACAATCTTCAGATTTAAAAAAATTTCAATTCAAAGAAAACCTGGTTTGTCTGAAATACTACCAGGTTATTTTAATATACCTAATTGATGTACAGTTTATAGTAAACTGCCAAATTTTAAACAAATTTGATTGAGAAATAAAAACATTATTACCCAAAATATTAATATTCCATTTCACTGAATTGGTGCAGTCCATCATTGATTTAAATATGTAGTTTCTGACATTTACTTTGAAAACTGTTGGTTGAAAGGTGAGGTGCCTCAGGATTTATTCTACTCATTTTTAAATCTATTTCTTATTAAAATCATGACTCCATTGCTATAATACTCCTTTAAAATTCTACAACTGATTTGTTGATGTATATATATATATATATATATATATATATATATATATAATAAACTATTCTATGTCAGAAATTATTATTCAAGTCAATGTTTTTACAATAAAATTACTAATAACCATATATATATTTTGTATATCTATATTTATTATCATATTTATCATATAGTAATTTATAAAGCTCTTTGCTTCAATGTGGCACAAGGCCGAATGAATGGGGTGCCCAATGAGACTCAAACTCATTCATGTAGGTTTGCTAGTCTATCTTGCTAACCATTACTCCACCTGAGGTGCCCTCATATTTATCATATATTTTTTGATAAGTCTTCATTATACATATATATATATATATATATATAGATACATATATTCAAAAATTTGCATATCACAATATGTCTTGATACATACATACATATATATATATATATATATATATATATAGGCAAAATGTAAACAAATGAAAACTACTACATAATTCCTGAGCTGATGTATGTTGACTGAGGCTGAGTTGGATGATACTAAGTCTAACATAAAGTTGGGCAGGTTTCAATCCCAGCTGAAGCGTCCTACGTATCTAGTCACACTGAAGAGTTATGATACAACGAAATAGTCTGTCTGGGGATGACAATATATATATATATATATATATATATATATATATATATATATATATATATATGTGTGTGTGTGTGTGTGTGTGTGTGTGTGTGTGGATACATATCTGTAAATGTGTGCACACACACACATACACACACACACATATATATATGTGTGTGTGTGTGTTTATGCACGTATGTATGCATGTATACAAATTTGTAAATGCACACACATACACATGTATGTATATATATATATATATATATATATATATATATATATTTTTTTTTTTACACATGCATACATATGTATAAATGTATATATAATGTGATATGTCAGTTTTTGTATATATATATATATATATATATATATATATATATATATATAAAACATACATATATATACATGTATATTCATATACATGTGAATTTATATATACAAAAAACTTGCATATTATAATATATATATATATATATATATATATGTATATATCCATGTTTATATATGCATGTTAATATGTATGTATGTAAGTGTGTATGAATTATTATACATGGATTGATACCTGGTCTTATAAGTTATTAACTATATTTTGATCTGAATTTATAATATTTTATCTATGTAATCCTCAGAGAATTTTTGAATTTAGGTCCCTTTTAACACTTTTCAGTTAAGGACTTATAGGTGAACCAACACACATTAGTTTTCTTATGAACATACTTAAAGATTTTCTTCCATACTATTTTGTCAGTGCCGGATGAATAGGCTGAGTATCTAGCAAACCTGGAACACAAAGTTTTATGGAAACAATATGGTAGTTATAACAAACATTTTAGGTGGAATTGGATTTTTTCCATCTGGAGAAAGTCTACAAAACTTTTAACGTCTATCCTCAGGAGATCTTTAAAGAATGCCTTGCTACACAATTGGATTCTCCTAAAACGTCATGAAACAGACTGATACAATATTTTTCAGTCTAACAGCTGAGGTAAGCTATTGAGTGAAAAGCCGGCCTTTGGCAGACATTCAGGGGAAATTATGTGCAGGACAGATACAAGTCGTAGATCTTTTCCTTGCAAAGAAGAAAGATATAGAGAAAGATGTTGCATTGTAAAATAAATTTAATTGAAAGACAGAATGATGCGTGACTCAAAGAAATAAGGAAGGAATGGTATACAGTTTAGGTGCCAGATTTTTTAAATGACTTATTTGTAAGCTTTTTATATTCTCTTTCTGATATCAATTGAACTAAGACACCTTTGTATGTTAAACAAAAAGTGGCTTTCCCAAAAATTTAGAAAAAGTCTTTAACATTTATTCATGAGTATTTTAACAGTTATACTTGGTTATGAAATTTTAAAACTTAAAAGGGATTGGTTAGTTGGTTATGTTTTATAGTACATCAACCATTATGAGTTATTCCATACCAAATCCTTCATATATATATATATATATATATATATATATATATATATATATGCATGCAAAACTTGAGTTGTACACCTGGTTTGATTTCAGAATTTACCATCTCCTAGATTGGTGGCCATACCTAGGCTATACTGGCCAGTCGCCTCAAAATAAAACAAGCAATACTTTTATATTTAGTTATTATTTTAACCGTTACTGAATCTAAAAACTGATCTTAAAAAACAGTAGCTGTTATTATTAACAATAAAAATGAAAACAACTAACCTTAGAATTTAAAAAAAAAAAACACAGTAGGTGTACATCTGTCCCATAAATTTGAATGTTCCCTACAAATAAATCTTCCTCTGTTTTTAAGATTTTGTAATGAATGTAAATACTTCTCATTTTCCATATATACAGGGTATGAAATAAAAAAAAGACATGAAAACTAATTTGGCGGAGTGGGTATATAATGTTTTTTTAGGGTATTTCTATATAGGATTCTACTTCAAGAATTTTGGAAAGCATTCTTCAAGAATTTTGGAAGGCATACTTCAAGAATTATAGAAGTCACAGTTAGTGTAATAATTATTGTCAAAGGAAATGAAATTGGTGAACCAAGTTCAAATTCTAGTTGAAGTTGTTAATGTTTCAATTCTTTTCTAATTCAGAAAGGTATGAATCCATCTATTCTCCCTGCAGCTATAGGTAAATAGTAAGAAAGACTGGATTCTTTATCCCTAGATGGGCAACCAGTCTAGGAAAAGAAAAATTATGAATTCTAACTTTGCTAAAAAAATTGAATTAGTATCATATCCAGCTCAAAGAAGAGGGGTTGGGTCACTACATGCTTCAAAAATAAGAGAATAGAATTTACATGTATATAAACTTCATTATATCAATTTTATATCCAGAGACAAGGTTATGGTGGTGCTGAAACAATTGTATTGTGAGCTAACTTCATTTAAGCATCAATTCCTGGAGTTATACAATGTCATTTTCCAAGGCTGAAAAGATTTTGGATAAAAATCTCACAAATGAATTAGTGATGAATTAAATTTAAAATTTATCCAGGTTACATTTTGCAACAAGTTGATAAGGCATTTAGTTGATAAATTTAACAAGACTAAATGAACAAAACATACAAGACACTGCTGGAGAAGTAAGGACAAACTCATAATGGATGGACGATTGAGATAAGTATCAAGAGAGGGTTAGGGAAATCCATGCTTGTGTCATGACATGATGATGATGATGAAATGATTACCAGAGTGAAAGAGCTCTGGCCAGATATTTTTTGTTTATAGCCAAAGTTCTAGATAATATCTGAGAAATCAATCTTTGCAGATTGCATTGTCTATAATTTCTGTTTGCAGAGCTACAAAGAAGAGAAAAGTTAGGGGGCACTTGTGATGTAATGGTTACCATTGTAGGAAACAAACAAAGTGACTCGAGCTCAAAATCCTGAACAAGGCTGTTTGCAGTTCACAAAGTACTTATTAACTCGGGAAAGTATGCATACAATTATTATCTCTCTAGCAATGACAAAATAGTAGGACAGACTGGACTCTTTTACCTTGGTATGGCATCCAGTCTAGAAGGAAAAATCTGGATTCAAACTGGTTAAACTCTGTTTTAAAATTGGCTTTGTGTCACATCCTGCCCATGCAGACAGGTTAGTAAATATATACATAGGAGTTAGAATAGTTAGTTAAATAAAAATTTGAATACAAGTAATTGAAAAGATGGCCGTAAATTTATTGAAAATATCAATACTGAAACCTTTAAACATACGCTATATATATATATAAGTAAAGTTGGTAAAATTTGTCAAAGGCAACCTGAAGGCTCCTTTTTCAATTGCTACTACACTGAGGTGTAGGGGAAGACGCTACTCCTTTCTCTGGATTGTTCCACTTTACCTTTGATATATACTTTATTGTACTGAGTGTTAAGCAAGGAAATACCAAGTACCATTTTTTGATTCTTTGGAATGACTGGACTTGGGATTGAACCCCAGTCTCACAGGCCATTGGGGAAGATTCTACCAACTAGGCCAATTTTTGGTAATTTAAAAGTTATTGACTCACTGAGCAAAAGAAAAAGGGCTCTATATCAAGAGACAGTATGACTATGTAAGTCAAATGTGATATTCTAAGATATCTGGGATTAAAAGAAAATACCAGCAGTTACTGCTATAAGTTCTAAAAGTTTCACAAAGGTGATTGTGATTCTCAAGTGATGGTAACAGTAAAAATAATAAAAAGATTCCCAAATGCAGATCATGTTATCTGGTTAATCAGTTAAGCCTATTATACTTCATCAATGAAGAAATATATAATTAATAACTACAACTCCAACTGATAATAAAGTGAAACTTGGTTACAGTGTACTAGTTTCACACTAAAATGTACAAATTTTAATTTATGATGGCATTTGGATGAAAATTTCTACTTTTATTCAGCAATTTATCTTGTTCAGTAAGACACAATCTTATATATATATATATATATATATATATATATATATATATATAGGAAATAGTAGATTGGAAAAATCTGACAAGATGTGAAAAAATGAATGGAAAAAGTGGATAAACCAAAACTCAGAAAACAGATTTAAATTAATATTTTGCCTTTATTTCCTCAAAATTCATTGAATTTGAATCTGTTGTCTGTGTTTTGGTTTATTCACTTTTTCCATTAATTTTTGCTGGCACACACGCACACACACACACACACACACACACATACATATATATATATATAATATTGATAATGTACTTTGTTATATTTAGAAATAAAAAGTGCTTAATGTTAGTGCTAGAGTATTAGTAGATCTAAGTTTGGATAGACTAATCTTGGTCTGATGATCTCATAGGTGAGAAACTGACAGTCACCCAGCACTGTTGATTGTGTGTGCATGCTATCCTAACTTACACACACGCACACGCACACATAGATAGATAGATAGATTAGGTGCTTCTCAAAAGTTTGGGAAATTAAGGTGTGAAATGGTATTCTTAAAAAAAAAGAAAAATTAATTGAAAATAAATTGGTTGAATAATTTAAAGAGATGTGTGAAACATCCAGTAAGACACAGGAAATGTCAGATAACATGACAGATGAACAGATTGAGTAATTTGATGAAATTCCCAAAAGCTTTTAGCAGTATTTTGTCTGAGCACACACACACACACACACACACATATATATGAATATACACATGAATATATATAGATATATATACTTATATATGAGTGAAGGTGTGAGTGGTGAGGTGGTTATTACTATAGGAAATGGACATGGAAACCAGAGTTCAAATCCCAGGTGTGATTTTTTGCACTTCACATAGCACTTATCCCCTTTGGAAAGGTGTGAATTCAACTATTCTCCATCTAGCTATGGGTAAATAGTAAGGCAGACTAAACTCTTTTATCCTGGTATGGCAACCAATCTAGGAGAAAGAACACTGAATTCAAACCTGTTAATCTCTGCTTAAAAACTGACCTTGCATTACATTCAGCTCATGCAGAAGTGTTAGGTAAATATAATTGTATATATATATATATATGTGTGTGAATGAGAGTCAGAAAACCTACTGGAAGTGATGGAAGATAGAGAAGAATAGCAAGAGAGAGCCAGAGAAATCCATGCTAGTAGTGTGATTTGATAATGATATATATATATATATATATATATATGAAGGTGTGAGTGGTGTGATGGTTATTTTTGAAGGAACTGGAATGAGAAAGCCTAGTTCAAAGTTTGGACAAGGTTGTTGGTGTTTAACTTCCCTCTAAAGTTTTTGGTGATGAGACCAATTTGAACTGCTATTTTGTCTGGCCCTTGGCCTAGGTGACGGAAAAGCTCCAAATGCAAATCGGCAAACAATACATCATAGGCAAGCATGGCATTGTAAGCTCCATTACTCTTGATGTCTTACAAAAAAAAGCCTCCATCCTGCAGTGCGCTGAAAGGATGAGATGTAACGGATATACTGACACTTCAAAAACACTGAATGACTTTTAAAAATAAAAAAAAATTAATCATTCAGACTTTGGAGAAATAAAATATAGTCCAAGTTCTTTTTTTTTTATCTAGTTGATGGTCTAGATTGTTATGTATACAAGCACTTTGCATTATTTTGTTCAAGGTTTATTAAGAAAATCTTCTTAACACAAATATTATTCTTGAGCTGTTGCAGTGTCTTTGGCTTATTTATATTTCTGTCTACCTTCAAATATTTCCACAAAAGGAAGTTAGAAGCAGATAAATCAGGTAAATGGGAAGGCAATTTGAATTCTCTATTTCTTGAAATGATTCTACGACTGAAAACTTTGGGCAGAAGTATCATGGTTTTCTGGCTAATATGAGCATTTTCTCTGTCCAGTTGAAACCAAATGCATGGGTTATTTTCAACTGTTTGATGCTAAAGATTTTGTAGTTCTATGCAAGGTGCCATTAATGGTCCATTTTGTTCATCTTGGTGGCCATTACTCCTCATCATACAGTAAACTTAATTGAATGTAATGGGTGTTGGTGCATTTTCTTGGGATTTCTTGTGCCCTCAAATCAGCAACTCTGTTTATTCACAAATTGATTTAGGTAAAAATGGGCTTCATCACTTATTATGAGCTCGTCTGAAAAATTGCCATTTTCACTCAACTTTTATTCCAATCAAAGTGCATTCTCAAGATGTTGTTAGTAATCAGATGGCTTCTTTTGAGAGGTTAATTTTTTTATTTATTTTTTCAATCATACATTCATATTAATTTCAAGCTTGTCATTAATTGATAACTGATTTCTTTTGCTATCCTTAACAAACCTTAAAAGCAAATAAAAAGGCTATTCTAAACCAGAGCTGGTTTTAAGCCAATTAGACTGATTTGGGGAAATTGGACCCTGCATCTATGTGAAAGAAATTTTTCAAAGCTAAAACTATTTCCCAAGAGAGAGACTAAATAATTTGGTGATGTTATCTATTGAAAATGGCATTACTAAAACATTGGCTTTGAAATGATTTTGCTGGGTTGAGGACCTTGCTTACAATTTTCTTATTGGGTCCCACACTTGGGCCCTATTTTCAATCATCATAAAGTTTTAATGAATTTCATTCAAATAAAAGTAGACATTTTCAATATCTAGAATCAAATCACAAATTGTAAATCAAAGCTAAACATTCATATATACTGAACAGTTTTCACTGCTACCTCTGTGCAAACATTTCTGCAAAGACCACTTTGTTGGAGGTCTGACACTTGAAACATTCTTCACATTAAAATGGGCATAGTACTTTCTTTTTTTCTCTGTTGATTAGTAAAATTCTGTTTTTTGAATTAGTTCTTTCTCATAGTAATTTGTCATTTCAATTTTCTTGGGAGAAGCCCCAATTTTCTTGGGAGAAGCCCCATTGGTATAATGACTTAAATGCTGGATTGCAGTGAGTTTGAACTCAAGTCAGGTTATTACACTCACTTTTGGACTAATACTTACAAGAAAGATATTAAACCCTCTTATTTCCTTTGCTATTGTTTAAATAGTAGAACTGCTATTTTTCTACAATTACAGCTTTAGCATGAAGTAACCCATGAAGGCTGATATGCTACTAAACAAAGAAATCAGCCAACTATCAATTTTCTAGGATAACTTATCACATCTGGAAAATGATAAAAAAATCAAATTAAAAACAAGAACGTTATTAATTTAAAAACTTATAAAAAATTTTAGGCTACCCTGCATAAAACTCAATTTAGGAAGTTAAAAAAATGGCTAATTCATCATCATCATCATCATCATCATCATCATCATCATCATCATCATCATCATCATCAGTGTCCACACAGAGCTGATATAATTAAGTTCTTGCTGGTTAACAAATACTGGCATATCTATATGTCGGTCCATAAAAGAACATCACTTATGAGTTCATCTTGGCAGCTCTAGCAGTGCCTTGCATGCCTTGTTTGTCTCACTTGGATGGTTTGTGGGATGGGTGGTAGGTAGCCCAACAGTTGCTGTTTTGTCAGATGTTGCTTCTAGGATTGGTTCCAAACTGTATGTGCCGTTACCATCAAGCTTTTTCTCCATGTGTTTTGTTAGTGTCCATGTAGTGCATCTATATAGTAGTATTGACACAACCACTGCTTGGAAGAAATACCATTTTATTTTATAACATAGATCAGACTTCCATGTGATTAATAACCTAAGGACAGCTGTCCATACATATGTAAGGCATATGTTGACATTCCTATGAATAGAAGAGATATTGCTACCAAGGTATGTGAATTTGTCTACTAATGTTAGAAATCAGAAATCAGTGACAAAAGTTAAATCTTGAATGAATCTAAAGGCATGAACTTATCTCTTTTCCCTTCATCTATCAATAAATAATAGGAGAGACTGGGTTCTTTAGCCTGGGTAATCTAACAAATCTAGGAGGAGGAAAACTCTTGCTCCTGGCATAGAGATTAGGTGAATATATACATATACATACATTTTCTAACTGTATATATTTTTTTCTAAATTCAAGTAATATCAATATTTGATACATAATTCAAGCAAAAAATGGGATGAATTTGATTGGAGAGTTCAAAGAGAATATCCAAAAATAAGAGTGAGCTTTTTATTGCTTGAAAAATGCTTGAGAGGTTCTATTTTTTTCAAAAACTGTTATTTTTTGTCCAGGGGTATATATATATATAAATATGTATATATATATATATATATATATATATCAGAAACACATAACAGGATGGAAATAAATTTATAATCCTAAAGCAACCAGTCTTTGTTTTTCTTAAAGAAATATATATATATATATATATATATATATATATATATATATATATATATATATATATATATATATATATTGAATTACATAGATAACAGAGAAAGAAAATCCTAAAATAGAATTGTTCCCACAATTGGCTGATTTGGTGTTGAATAATGTAAGGATATATATATATATATATATATATATATATATATATATATATATATATATATATAATTCTAAGTCTTTGATAAAAATCTTAAAGAAAATGCATTGTTTATACTACAATCGTTAATTAGACTGACATTTTCTATTAAACCAGTTTGTTTTCAAATGTACTATAAGAATATATGCAATATTCAAAATTTATAGAATATACAAAATACACACACAGACACACACTTATATAAATATAGATATATGTACATGTACACTTAAAACATATATATGCATAGCATATAGACATATAAAGCATATATATATATATATATATATATATATATATATATATATATATATATATAACCTATATCTATATGCATGCATATAAGTTTGATTATCACCTTTTCAGTTTGATCAGATCTATCAATCAATCTACCATTGAATCAAGTGTAAAAAGCAGACACAGACTTTCTTTACAGACTTCAAAGTTATCTCATTTTACGGGAGTGAAAAAATCACTACTACATTTCAACAATCAGCAGAAAATATTACAAATTAAAAAATCAAATGATAATATGTTTATTTTCTCAATTTCATTTCTTTCTCTAAGTGTAGGTGGTAGGAATAGGATAAAAAAAAAAACTAATAAGATTCCAGTGACCTACTTTCATGAAATGCAAATATAGTTTTAATGTGTCTTTTTTTGTTGTTGTTGTTGGATTTCCTTTATAAGTACTTATCAATAAACATCTGTTTACTTATGAAATAAAATTAGAGTTTTTATATAGATATATATATTTATGGGCCATGTAACCAGGAAAGAGAAAGAAGAACAAAGAAAGAAATCATGAGAAGAAGCCAAGAAAAGGAGGATAAGATGTCAAAAAAAAAAAAAAAAAAGAGAGAAAGAGAGAGAGAGAGAGGACACAAAGTGAAGAATTAGAGAGAAAATTTGAAGTGGGAAAGAGCAAAAGAGATAAAGTTTAAGTGCTGCTCTATACATTAATAATACTGTTGTAAAATGCTAGTATACACATATTTCCCTACATTTCCATTCCCAGATTTACATGTCTTATCTTTATATATATATATATATATAATTTATATATATCAGATGCATATATATATATATATATATATATATATTCATGCATACATATGTTCAGTGACATACAAATCTTTGTTGCTATGTGCGGAATGTGAATATATACCTGCCTATACCTACTTGTGTGTATGTGTGTGTATGTGTGTGTGTGTGTGTGTATAACAAACACCTAGGTGCATATATATGTATATATATATATATATATATATATGGACCTAGGTGTTTGTTATACACACACACACACACACACATGCACGCACATATATATATATATATATATAAGACAAAATGTTCAATTGTAATGCCTTAAAGACAATAATAAAAATAGAATATGAATTTCTGTAAGAAGGTAAAGAATACAACTACTTAGGACAGCTGATAAAATTAGAGAAAGATTTTGAAAAGCAAATAAAAAGATGTATAACAATAGGTAGGAAGGCATTTAGAAAAAAAGGACATATAATGATGGGCATCTTACCAATATGCTTAAAGCATAAAGTATATAATCATCGTATAATACCAGCTATAACATATGGTTGTGAAACATGAAAATTAGCTAAATAACTAGAAAAGAAGCCTAAAGTCATAGTGATCAATGAAAAGGCATTTCTTGAAATAACTCTGAGAGATAAAAAGAAATCATCATGGACCAGAGATTATTAAACAAAAACATATGAGTAGAATACAGAGCAAAAAGAGAGGATAACAGATGTTACCAAAGGTTAATAGAATGGTTCACAAAAAAAATTACATGTTTAGTAAGGGAAGATCTAACTGTAAAGTTTATTGATTAGACATGGAAAAGGATAAAACAATCAAACTCATGAAAGAAATTGAAAAAGGCTTTGGTCGAGCAGGTAACTTAGAATATCAGCTAATGAATACATATATACTTCTATATGTCTATGACCTTATGAACACACATACACACATATACATTTATATATAAAGGAAATATTCATGATGCTGTGATTATCATCATACAAAATGGACTTCACAACCTGAGTTCAAATCATAGACAAGTCAGTTTCCCTTTCATTTTGTGCCAATGTCCCTGAGAAAGGCCTGAAGCCATCCTTTCTACTCCAGTTATTGGTAAATAGTAGGCCAGGTTGGATTATTTAACCTTGGCATGGCAACCAGTGTGAGAGAAGGAAAATTCAGACTTCAAACCTTCTGTATTTTGCTTAAAAATTGACCTAGTGTTATATCTTGCTCATGGTAGAAAGATTAGGTAAATACACACACACAGACACAGACAAACACACATAGATAGATAGATAATGATATTGATACTTTGATATATTCCTGTATCTCTGTACACAGAAATGGGAATACACCCCCCATATATATATATATATATATATATATATATATATATATATATATATAAAGATTCTGTGATATATGCAAAACTTAAAAACTGCTTTAAAAAGTCTATGCATTTTAAAATACTTTAAAATTGTAAAAAAGAGAACTCTTTCTTTTTGGTCACATCTCATCAGAAAAATATAATGTGATAGACAAGTAGTTATGAGAAAATAGAGAGGGTTAGCGTCTGTTGAAAAGTCTGGAGGTGGGGAAAATTCACTGTAAACCAGAAAAATTGGCGTAGATAATTTTTTCTTTACAAACTAAGTTAGGAGTGATTAAATTAAGAACAGTTGTGTTAGATAAAAGTAATTTATAGAAGCAAAGATGAATTCAACTTGTTATTCGAGGTCTCCAAACATTTTAGAATTATAAGCAGAAGTGCAAGCCAAATCATTCAGTAGGTGTCAAGCAATGGCAGAGAATGAATTCTGATTGCCCAAGACCACAAAGCAGTACAAATTATTCGTGTGGACAGCAGAAAGTATGTGTTGGTTGATTCTAAGTTCCAATCTTTGGGTAGTGTGACCAATGTAGCAAATGTCATATTTGCAGGAGAACTTATATATTAGGTAACTTTTTTGATAAATGGTCATACTGACCTTATCTTTTTTTCCATCTGTTTTCTTCCCCACCATGGCTTTTTGATGGTCACTACCCCTGTCTATTTCCTCATCACTGCTTGTCTTTCATTGTATTTATCTCTGATGAGATATGACCAAAAGAACAGGTTCCCTTTTTTTAGAATTTTAAAGCTTTCTAAAATGCATATGCTTTTTTAAGCTGCTTTAAAATATATATATATATATGTATATATATATATATATATGTGTGTGTGTGTGTGTGTGTGCTCACATAACAGTTCTGTAAAATTGTGGGCTATACCATTTCATGTATATTTAAATCTATGAATAGGTTGATCATGCTCAATAAAGTTGTAAAGATAGACGGGTATTCAGAATTTTATTTGTTCTTTCTAAGTTACCTTAAAGATGTCAAAGAAGATATACTTGTATAAATACATTGTTTCTAGATACTGCTGAATAATTCATGCTTTAAAATTGATAGATGACACCCACAAATGCAACTCTCTATATCAATAAAAGATGCACAAATGTTTTCCCTCAACCACATCCACATCCAAAATTTAAAATGGAACAATATGTATGAGATAAGATATTTATTGCTAATTTTACATCTATATGAGACAGAATAACCTTGCAAACATCAGCTACTATAGGAATCTTAAGCAGTCTTCTTTTCTATTTGCTTATTTAGAATTGTAAAAATTGTTTTTTTAAAGATGGAAAGCAAATATATTTCAAATGTAGCAAGTATATCAATTTATCAAGGATATAATAATCATTCTGAAAAGGTAATTCTTTTACTTCTTGTAGAAAGAATCTAGAATTTTGGACTAAAAATATTTTGACAATAGTAAATTAATCTTACTTTAACTTTTAAATGTCTTGCCATGAAGAAAATGTTCCAGTGAATCTGATTAACTGGAAATCTTGAAGAATTCAGTCAAATTTCAAAGCAAAATGATTTAATCTTCTGAATTTATTTTACTGGGTGTTGATGTGTAGTGATATTCTGAAGAATGTCATATTTAATGATGAGAAAATCAGGGTGCTTTTTTGCATAAATTTTTATGCTTTGCTCATACAGAATGAAAATAGATTTGTTGTGATTGTATTGTTTTATTCTTGGAGAATAATAAATAAAATCTACCATATTCCATTAATTGTTCAACAAGACTGTCTTTAGTTGGAACTTCTTTTATATTCTTTAAACAAGGAAATAAAAATAGTTTCATGGGCTTTTGTTATAACTAGAAATGAGGATGAAGTTCTTGATAAATTGATCTCGATTCCATTACAGTAAGTTTTATTCCTTTTCCCAAACGGCATCATTGATTTCTAAACCATACGATAATAGTTTCAATAAAACTCCAATACAATATTTTTAATTGCAACTTTCTATGGTAGTCCTTAAGTGATACATTGAATGTTGTTCAGATTAGATTAAGTCAATAAATGTCATAAAGTGGCAACAATATCAGAATGAAGGTAATTCTTTTATTCCTTAAAGAAAGAATCTTGGATTCTGGACAAAAAAGTATTCAGATAATGATGAATTGATCTCTTCTTTACTTTTAAATGTCTTGCCACTTAAAAAATCTTCCAGTGAATCTGATTAAATGGGAATCTTGAAATGTTAAATCAGCTGAAGTAGAAGATTTTAGTCAAATTTCCCAACAAAATGATTTAATTTTTTCCTGAGTTTACTGAATTATGATTTGCATTGATATGCAGAAGAATGTCATATTTTTTCAGTGAATAAAATCAGGAGACTTTTTAATATACGTTTTTGCTCTTTACTCATTCATGATGAAAATTGATCTGTTGGGGTTGTGTTGTTTTATTCTAGGAGACTGTAGGGGTGATTGTTGTTAGTTTGGTAGATAAGTTACTCTCCATTTTGTGGTGGTATGTTTGGTTGATAGTTTGTTCCCCCACAATTTATGTTTGGCTCATTATTGAAAAGACAAATGAAGTAAAAGATGTGAAATGATGCTGAGAAAAGATCATTCAAAACAAAGCAGTACAAACAAAATTAGATTTATATATCAAGAAATACATGAAAAAGGAAATATTATAAATATCCTAATATAGTCTGTTGAATATTCCTCTGTGTGTGCGTGTGTGTATGTGTGTACTAACACAGATATTATGGAAAAAGACTAGATATTAAAGGTGTCCTGTAGACTATAAAATGTATGTGGACTAATTATTTCATGTAAGATATTGATATATAGAAATATAGCAATGTGTCCTCAGAGGAATGTGTTTTCTCCCATGTTGGTTGTTTGTCTCTTTCGGGGTTTGACAAAATTTCTGAGGCTATGTTCGAGGCTAGAAAAAGTCTAACCAAAAAGGCAGAACAAGAAGGAAAAAAGTTTCAGAATGTATACATTTTCGTGAGGTTGAGTGCTGGAAGTCAAAATGTAAGAGAGAGAGAGAGAGAGAGAGAGAGAGAGAGAGAGAGAGAGAGAGAGAGAGAGTGTGCTGTCTCTGTAAGTGAAAATAGAGAGAGTGAGTTCTTGGAAGACGATCATATATATAGGCAATCCTTGTCATGCAGTCAGCTACAAATGCGTGGAACAAAATCAAAGTTGTAGACATAGTTGTGAGCACTAACCATGTGACTTTCCTGACCAATAGGTTTCCGAGACTGATTAGTATACTGACATCCGCCCTCTTTGTTTCGGGAACAAGAGGCATCATGGCCATTTTAAAATATAGGAGTGTAAATCCTATAAGACTAATAAATGAAATCTACCTTATTCCATCAATCATTCAACAAGGATTTATGTAATAGGAAATTTTTTTAAATAGATTCTTTAAACAAGGAATTAAAATAGTTTCATTGGCTTTTCTCATAACTTGAAATGAGGATGAAGTTCTTGATGAATTAAGCTTGATTCCAATTAAGAAAGCTTTTATTCCCTTTCCCAAAAGGTATCATCTTAACCATATTATAATAGTTTCAATAAAACTCCCATACAATATTTTTGATTACAACTTTCTGTTACTATCTTTAAGTGATATGTGGTGCATTCAGTATGTTTCCAGACTTTTTTGTACAGGCATTTAAAATTGACATAGACTCTTGAAAATTCCGTATGTTATTGCTATATATCTTATGAGATGACTGACCAATTTTTATGATTTCAGGTTCAAATCAACAGCTACAGCAGCAATTGGAATACACCCTACTAAAGCCTGATTATCACAGCTGGTGAATTTCAAAAATGCAATCTTGACGTGAGGAAGAACGATATGCAATAAAATTCTGTTTTAAATTTGGAAGAAAATGCCACAGAAATGTATGGAATGCTTCAGGCTGCTTTTGGAACATCTTGCATGAATTGAGCATCAGTTTTTGAGTGGCAGAAGAGATTCAAGGAAGGCAGGGAGTCTGTGAGGGATGATAAGAGGTGTGGGAGGAGTAAGGAAGTCAATACACCAGAGTTGATTGGCCAAAGGGTTAGGGTTAGAGTTACTATGTTGAGGTTTTAAGGGAGTTCAGCAAGAGATTCCGTCGGAAGAGGTCAGCACTCTTCAAATCAAGTCAGTGGCATTTCCACCAGGACAATGCACCAGTCCAGAACCCCATTCTTGTCACTGACTATTTGACCAAGATGGGCATCAAGACAGTTCCTCAGCCTCCCTATAGTCAAGACCTTGCTCCCTTTGACTTTTGGTTATTCCCTTAGCTCAAGGAAAACCTTAGAGGCTGCCGTTATGAGACAATTGAGGAGATGAAAGAGGCTGTGACGAAGGTCATTGACATGCTCACACAAGAGGACTTCCATGGGGCCTTCCAGAAGTTGTTGGAATGGTACAACAAGTGTATTGCAGCCGGAGGAGATTACTTTGAAGAGGACTAGAGTTTCATGTGTGTACTATCAATAAAAGTGCCATACAAAAAAAGTTAGGAAACTTATTTAATGATCCTCGCACATTGAATATTGTTCAAATTAGATAAAGTCTATAAATATCATAAGGTAGCCACAATATCAGAATTTCTCTAAATGCTTAGAGAAATTTTGATAGAGTAATGATATTGTGAGAAATATCCTCCAGGTATCTCACCATTAAACTAACCTGGGGTTAAGATCTGTTCAGTAAAAACCTCTGAATTTTTCTTTTCTTTTTTTTTGTTAAAATTTTCCCTTTTTTCTTGAAAAAATTTATTTAGATAAATTAGATGCATCATTTTCCATCCTTATCATTCTACAAACTTGCTTATATCGAGCATTTACAAATATAGCAAAGTGCATTATTAGTATATGAAATATGTCTGAAAAATAACAGAACTGATGTCACAAACAATTTATTTGATTTCCAAACAACAAACTACATGCTTTTCCCTTTAAAAAAATCTCCCTATTATGCACTTTTCCATCTTGCTTTGCAATGTTTCTATGCACTGCTGGAAGGATTCTTCTGTTTTACCCCACTGCTCCATCATTACAGCTCTTTTGATGGTATCCACACCTTAGAAAAGCTCAGGGTAAAGAAAAAAGTTACAAAGAGCAAGATCAGGTGAATTGTGAAGTTGTTCCAATAGGGTGATTTTCCTCTCAGTTAGGAACTGCAGGATACTTAGGTCTTTTTGTGCATTGTAATACTAAAACAACCATAATTTGGCCCAGCACATTTCTTGTCTCTTCCATACATTGAGCTAAGCATATACCACAGGATCTCCTTGTACACTTGCTGATTGATTGTCTGGCTCTGTTGCAAGAACTCACTGTGGTTAATGGCCTTTACTTCAATGAACATGATCAACAATACTGACTTTTGATTTTGACTGTCTTGATTTCTTTGGTCTTGGCAATGTCAAAGACTTTTACTGATTGCTCTGGCATTTAGTTTCCAGGTTGTACTCAAAAATCCATTCCTCATTACCATTGATTACTCTACAACGTAAGTCTGGTTCTCCTTGAAGATGCTTGATGATGCTCTGATACATCTGCATGTGGTACTTCTTCTGATTATCATTCAACAGTCTTGGCACTATTTTTGTGCAGACTTTCTGCATGCCCAAATCTTCAATGATAATCTTCTGTTTTTTTTTTCATGCCTAGATGACTTGCCATCATTCTAACAATCAACTGATAATTGCCACACACCACCTACCTTACCCACTTGACATTAACCTCAGTTCTACTAGGGGCAGGCCTCCTGCTGCAAGAGTCATCTTTCGCAAACTAGAACTCTTCTTTGCACAATCTTGTATTATCTTCTTACACTTACTGAAGCATTTCAAGTGCTTGTGATGGAGTTTTACCCAGCCAGTGGGTTTACACATGGCTTGGTGTTTATCATTCATTCCTTTGTGCTAAGAGCTGAACAAACTGAAAAAGAGGAGGTGTAAACAAAAGCATGTGAAAAAAAAAAGCCATGTTTTAGAAAGTTAAGATTACACTAATATACTCCCAAGATATCATGTTAGATGATAACACAATCCACTTATCCCTCTTTTGCATTGAACTCACACAGCAATCTAAGTCCTGTTACTTATCAGACTGATCACCTAACAGCTACATTTTACATTCAGTAATGAAAAAATAGTTCTATTTTTGTCTCAATGAATTCATTGAGAAATGTTTTAAATTTTGAAATTGTTAATTAAACAAAGAATTTTGCATGGAGTAGAACAAGTGATAGTCTAAAGGTGAAAGATCTGGAGAAACTTCCCATACCAATAATATGGTAGTTGAAAGGTAAAAGGTCTGGAGGAACTTCCTAAAGTAACACTATGATAATCTAAAAAATAAAGTACTGGAGGAACTTCCAATACCAACACCATCATAGTCGGTAGATAAAAGATATGGAGGAACTTTGCATATTAACACATCATTATTTCATCCTCCCACAATTTTTGTATCAATTTTGTTATGGGTGACATATTTTCAAAATGAGAATATATCTTTTAAACCCCCCCCCAATCACTATCTCACTTTCTTGCTCAAAAAAAGATATCTTCTCTTCCATTCAATTGAACGTATTGCTCACTGTAGGATCATGCAGAAACATTTTACTTACATTTCAGTAATTTGTAAGAATAAAATTTCCTTTAAATTCTACCAAACATTTTCTTTTCTCTCAGATTCCATTTAGGTTGAGATTTGAGAGCTGTTCTGGAATTGATTTTGACTGTCTTGAAATGAATCCATTTTTCCTTGCCTACAACTCTAAGATGTATCACATGATATAATAGTTACTGAACTATGTGAGTAAACCATTTCTAGAAAGTTTGATTCTCACTTAGTGCCTCATACATTTAGCCAACCTAAGCTAAGCAAAGTAAATTAAAACTATAGTCTTTGGTTTTAAAAAAGCTCTTGTTTCTCTGTTCAAACAATATTTTGACTGATACATTCTCTGATAAACTTCATGTGTAATATGCAACTCAATAAAGAAAGAGATTCTTGTTTTGAACAATTTCTTTTGTAGTAATGCAAGGAATTCATTGGAAAGCAATAAAGAGTAAAAAAGCAACACATACAAAATTTCAGGTAAATGTATAAATATGACCAGCATAGAGTTCTACTTAATGTAGCTTTTGCTGCTCAACAAAAACATGGGATGTGAAATAGATATCAATGAAAAGATCTGAGAATAATCCAGTTTAAAAAAAAAAAAAGAAAAAAAAAAATCTGTTTGATACCATTTTTGCTTTATGCTATCAAAAATAGAAGCAAGAATAAGAATTTCTTCCCTTGCAGAGATACATATTTTGTCTGGATTAGGCTAGAAAATGTATTGGTTGAAATATTATGTGAATAAAAAAGCAATAAGAATTCAATAATTATTTGAAATTACAACTAGGTTATCTTAAAATGATTATTTTGGGCTGACCAAGATGGGAAAGACATGCTTTGAAATTAGGGGTCTCCAACTTTTTCAATACAAGAGTCACAATGCTTAACTCAGAATGGCCCAGGGGTGTAATCTTAAAAGGACAGAAAAAAACAACTAAATTTACAATGTAACAATCATAATCTATTTATGAGACATCTGATGTTGTTTACAATCACAAAAACATAATATCAGAGTTAAATGAAGAGGTTGATTGAAGGAGCAAATCAGACAAGTGATGATTTGACAGTTGTGAATTTACTTTATACCTGCTTCAGTTTTGAGAACAATTCTTCATTGCAGTATATAGTATTAAACATAAGCATTACTCACTAGGTGTGGGTGATAATGCTGGGAATTATCCAGATAGTAGAATGTGGTTCATGCAGAAATTGGCAATGTGGCAGCCAAGAATCTTGGACATCAAATCTTCTGAACTTTGAAGATTGATGGGTTCCATTTGGAGTAATGATACTTCTTCACAGTCAAACTCAAAAAGAAAAAGAAAATTTTGAGCGTTGGCTGAAGGGTCACATGGATGGGCTTTCAGGGCCACATGAGGCCGGCAAGCTGTGGTTTAGGGACCGGATTTATATGAAAAGAGATATTTGATTCCATAAATTAATTTGCAGCCCTAAATTCTAAATGTTTTCAAATGCTCATAAATTATATGCACTGATGTATAAACCATAAAAAGCTGAGTTAATTTTAATATCACTTCTAAGATTTCCTTAACATTTGATGAATGATAATGCTAAGAATTTTTGCATTAAATATCTTACAGAAAGTTTATTCCTAAATACTTAAACAATTTTTAAAGAAATGAAGTCTGATTAGCAGCTCTGGTCAAAACAAAATAATAATTTCTTCAAATATTGTTGTTTATTTGCTCATCTTGTAATTTGTATGCAAATCTGAATTCATCAAATGTATTTTAGGTTATCTGACTGTCATTATATAATTCAAGGAAAGCTCAAGCAGTTTTCTATGGTTACTAATGGAACTCTTCAGTATGCTTTTAGCATATTCATTTTTAAAAATTATCTTAAAAAATGTAATTTTTTAGCATTTATTTAATTTGCAATATAAGTATCACACTGAACTGAACCCTTACTCTGTGTCTGTTAGGTTAATTAAGCTGATTTTTAAAATCTTTTTATTTGATCATGTGAAGAAGACATTATTTCCATGACTTTTACAAATGACTTTTTTTTCAACCACCAAAATTTGCTGTACAAGCAATGGCCTCAATAGGACCATAAACATTAACCTGTTGATGGTATTTATTGATTTAATTCCTTGCAAAAAACAAAAAATATATCTTTGTGTTATTAGCTTAGATTATTACCTCTAGAGTAGGGGACAATCATATTCTGAGAAAAATATAAATATTCATTTAAAGTAAATACCTTAAGCAGATTTGATAGAAAATCTATAGAAAAAGTATAGATTATTTCAATATTGAAGATATATGGGAATTATCTCATTAAAAGGAGGTTGAAAATAGATAAGTGAGAGATTGTGTCCATCTTCTAGAGCCAAGATTTACAGTAGTTTTATATAAAAAAAATATAAAGTATGTAAATGTATGGTAACTATTGTTTGATAGATATTCAAATATGAGGCAAACAACTCATAGAAATAGGAACTAAATAGATAGTTATTTCCTAAGCTTAGCTTAATTGTGGTTCAAGACCAGAAGTATAGACCCTTTCATTGCCATTACTTCTAGGTCCACTCTGATCTGGAGTAGTAGTATCAGTTAGGGCGCCATCTATGGGTCAAATTGATCTGCTTAAAAAATCATTTGTAGTCAATAAGATTGTGGGCAAAAAAAATCTTTTAAGTGATAACTATACAAAATGTAAACATGAATATTCATGAATATGATTCCCTAACCATTTGGCATAAAATAACCCTAGATGTGTTGACATGCTGTCAAAATCAATCAATGGTAGTCTATGGCACCCAGTGAAAATCAAACTCGCAGTGTTCTGTTAATCTAGCTTTCTAAGCATAAGATACCAGGAGCAAAATAGACAGAACAACAGTGCTCTTTTTTTAATCTTTTGGTAATAAATTTGGTTATGCTGAATTCTCAAAATAAAGATTATTGATGGCATCATTACTCTTTTACTCTAGAGGGAGCTTGCCCAGTTGGCTGGGGCTGTAGAATACACTGACTGCACACCAACAGAACGGTAAGACCCCACCCCAATGAGTGTCCTGGATATGACACAAAATAATTTGATGGTGAGGTTCCAGTAATGCTCGAGCTTTGGTGAATGTGGAGTACCTCTTCATTGCCATCACTCCCTGGTCCACTCTGTCCCAGAGTGGTGGCACATGATAGGATCCTATCTATGGGTCAAATAGAACTAAAATACGTACTCATGCTAAACTGAATTACTTGAAATAGAACAGTTTTTGCATTTAAACTGCATACTTATGCTAAACTGAATTATTTGAAATAGAATTGTTCTGGCACTTAACTGTATGTGAACTAAAACTATATTTATATTAAACAAAATTGTTGAATTAGAACTGTTTGACTAAACTGAATATCTTGAAATAGAAATGTTTTGACAATTAAACTGTGTACTTATGCTAAACTGAATTGTTTGAAATAGAACTGTTTATTTGTATAAAAATGGATATGGCATCAGATAACCTACAAAGGTTGATATGCCATAAAATCCAAACAACCAACCAATCTATAATGAGCACTTTGATTTATGAATAAAAGAACATATGTGCCCACTAATTTATAATATACTTGTATTATTATATACATTTTATGAACTCAGGATTAAATACGCAGACATGAAACAAAATACTAATCCTATTCTATCCTTTGTTTTGTTCTAATAAATTAAGTAATGATAAATTTCCAAAATAAATGATTATAAAATTTAAGTTGCTGGATAATCTTGAAACTAACTTTTTTTGGTTAATGTGACATATATATGAGGATAGGTACTTATATGTATAGAGCTGTATAAACACTAAGTGCTATTTCACAAGCTCCAAAAAGCAGCTACCAAATCAGATATACATCACTAATCTATTTGATCTAGTTGACTCTCAAAAGATATATTTTAAAATGATTAATGGCAAAATGTTTTCAGTGAGATAAAACTATATTATAATAATACTGATAATTGTATGTAAGAAACTATGATTCACACTCATGCATATTCCCATATACATCCATATTTTTGTTTAAAAAATGAACCCTATCAAACTCATATCTTTATGCAATAGTATAGTAACATAAAGATAGCAACCTTAGTTGAGGGTGACCCGAAGGCTCCTTTTTCAGTAGCTACTATGCCAAGGTGAAAGGGAGGGCGCTACTTCATTCCCAGGATTAATCCACTTTACCTTTGATCCTCACCTTATAATGCTGAGTGTTAAGCAAGGTGGCATCGAGTACCATTTTTTGAGTCTTTGGTATAACTCAACCTGGAACTGAACCCCAGTCTCCCAGACCATTGGCAAACACACTACTCATTAGGCCAATAATCACCTCAAATTATACGATATTGTTTAGTTTTTGGAAATGTATTTCTGTAATTGGGAGACAAAGTCAACTTTAGGATGAGGCTGTATAAAAAAAACATAGAACAAGATAGATTAGTCTAGAAACGTTTGATTAATTCCAAATAAAGCAAGTAATCTGGGTTAAAGAATTGCACATATTGAATCAAAATTAGGGTCAATTGGAGTGAATTTTGTTGGCTAGAGAAGGCCTTATTGATTTTAGTTAAACATTTTATGTATACTTACCAGGGTAGAGGAAATGACCTTATGAAGTGGTCTAAGATAAAAAGTCAGAAAGAGTGTCATAATTTCTGAATCAATCACACACACTTTAACAGAAAAGCATTCATGGTATAATGGTCATTGTTATAGGAAATTGACTAGGCAACCCAAGTTCAAATCCAGGAGTTGACTGTTTGTGTCTGACTTTGTGTTAATGCCCTTGCAAAAAGCATACATCCAACATTCAGTCATCGGTAAATAATTAGATAGACTAAGCTCTTTAGCCTTGATATGATAACCAATCTAAGAGAAGGAAAACTCTAAATTCAAACCAGCTGTATTTCACAGAAAAATTGATCTTGGGTCACATACTGATCATGGTTGAAGGACTGGGTAAATATAAACATTAGCAGAAAGAAGGAGAATTAAAGAGAGTGAAAGTAAGTGATAGTAATGGCAATGTTATATTTGATAACATAATCATGGGCAACATTTTAGCAGATTTATCTTTCAAATTTAGTGCTCTGTTTTATTGTTTTATCTTTCCTGTTAATTTTTTTTTTATGTCACCTATGACAAAATGAAGATGACTTTCAGTGAGGAATCTTGAGTGAGCTCAGAACCAGAAAACAAGACAACATAAAAAAAAAAGATGGAGGACAATTTACAATCTAACATTTTTCCAGATAAATAAATTCAGTTCCTAAAACTGGAACTGAATATATCTGTTGACTGCCAAAGCTACATTTCTGCTTGAATTCATTATGATCTCAGAAAAAAAACTGGGATGCACTTTTGTAGAGAGAGTTTGTGATGGAGAAATTTTGTGAGCATTTATTTTGGTTTGTAAATCAACTATTTCATTGATAGCAGGTGTTTAAATTTGAATTTAAATTTAATGAAATAGAGTATACAAACTTAATATTTATGTCAGACTACTAAAGGTTATTTGGTTGTTAAATGCTAAATCCTGTTTATATATATATTAAAAATATGATTCGTAAACAAATAGTTTGTAGGTAACATTTTTAAATGAGCCATCGCTCATTTGTTTACGCACTGTTTTATTGTCTCAAGAATTTGATATTAATAATTCTATTTAATATCCGTCATTTGTTTGAACACAGTTGAATGTTAAAATTCTTATTTAACATCAGTTATATGTTTGCACCCAGTTAAATAGATATACATATATGGTTTGTAAGTGAATTACTAGTTGTTAATTTAATTTTTGAAAAAGTCAGAGTAATTTGATTTCCCACAATTAAGTATTACTATTGTTTGCACACAGTTAAGTGGTTTCAAGTATTGCTACTTAACAAAAATAATTCTATCTAATATCATTCGTTCACACACCAAAGTGGTTATAAGTATTTACTACTTAACACTAATAATTCTATTCAATATAATTCATTCATTTGCACGCAAAGTGTTTCAAGTAATCTTCTGAAATACTAATAATTCAATTTTTGAATTGGGTTAAAGGTTTCAAGTATTGCAATTTAACATTAATAATTCAATTAAACATCATTCACTTGCTTGCACAAGTTAAATGGTCAAACAGTTCTATTTGACCCATATATGTGAACCTATCAAGTGCTACTGCTCTGGGTCAGACTGGACTTGTGAGTAATAGCAATAAAGGGGTACTCCACAATCGCTAAAGCTCAAGAACTGGAGTATCACCATCAGATTGTTTAGTGGTATATTCAGGAAATTCATTGGGGGTGGAGTCTTACTCTTCAGCAAAGATACAGTTGGCGCATTCTATATCTTCAGTTGACTGGGCTGCAGACAAGTCAAGTTTATTCCAATAGGAACGATGATAAAAATAATGTTGATGACAATTGGTTACTTTGATTCTAATGTCCAGAATGATTTGGACTTTAACAACGTTATAGATGAGACTTGAGATTAGAAGGTTAATGGTAGAGATAAGGAAGCTGATGGAAAAATCCTAATGATGCTGAAAATAATTATGAAAATGTTTGATGTATCATTAAGATCAATAAAAAACAAACATCATACACAAAATCTATATATTTTTCTTAATTTCTTTTAAATTTACTGTCCTTATCTATAACCACAAATTCCTGGCATGAGGTTATTCAATCAAATTAAATATTTCCTTTTTCATCTAGATTGTATATTATTCATCGTGCACATAATATGGGGCATCTTTCTCTCTCTCTCTCTCTCTCTCTCTTGCTCACTATCTCCCTTCTACTCATTCTCTTTGCTTTACTTTTCAGCCTGGTCAGCAGCATCTGATGGTGAGGCTCCAGTCCTGGAGCTTTGGGAAATGTATAGTATCATTACTACTTTGTCCTCTTTGACCAAGTGTAGTGGTACTTGTTTGGGTCCCATGTTTGATTCAAATAAAAATATTTAATCATCTTGAAACCATTAAACTGTGTGCAAACAAACAACTGATGCTAAATTGAATAGTTAGTATTACATATCAATAACTGAAATCCTTTAACTGTGAGCAAATGAATGAATAATGTTGAATAGAATTATTAGTGTAAGATAGCAATGCTATCTTTTTGTTTACAAATAATATATTTAATGTATTAATGTATAAGCAGGATTTGGCATAAAATAAACCTAAAGGGTCGATATGCCATAAAAGCAAATCAACTAACTAACCAACCAAACAATCCTTAAACTTTTTCACTACTTTCCACTCTCTTTCTCTCTCTTCTCCCTCACTCACTTTTTAATTCTCTCATTCCTTTCAATGCTCCCTTACCTTCTCTCTCTCTCTCTCTTTCTCTCTCTTTTTCTCTCCTATTCTGTTATACTCTTTCTTTTGTATTTATTCCTTCCTTACAATCTTTTTTTACTCTCATCCTTTATCTCATACACTATTTTTATTTCTTTCAGAAACTTTTGTTCATCAATTACATTGCTCTCTTATGCTGAATGTTTTTAGAAACAGGAAAAGAATTGGTATGTTAATAAATATTCTATATCTATATAATCATAATTATTAAAATATTTGTTCATTAAAGAACATATGGTGTCTGAAGATCCACTGTTATATATAAGTAAATGAAGGGCATGATCTGAAAATGCCATGTCTATTTATATATATAAAACACAAAGGGACAATCAGGTTAGAACAAATGTAATGTCTGTCTTAGGTTCTGGTTTATTTGTTTAATGGCATATCAACCTTTGTTAAATGCTAAAGCTGGTTTAATAGAAGGATAGTGGTGATGCCATTTAACCCATGGCTGGGGTTGGCGTACACGATTTCATTCCTTTCCCGAAGGTATAAGTCTGAAAACGAAGAGAGTGAACACATCAGCTGCTTTTAGAGTATATATTATGATTAAAAAAAAACTTTTTTGTATAGAAATATTTGATCACTAACAAACCTTCGTTGCTTCCAAGAACCTTATTCCATCTGTCAACAAGATTTATACACTTATTGAATTTTTTTAGGTTTTGATGCAAAATATGAGATCTACTCATATTCAACCTCTTCTCTTGATGTCAACCTTCTCTCACCATAACTTTCTATCTTTACTTGAGTCTTCTCTCTTCTCTGAAAAACTGGACATTGGCATAATGGTTAGAGTGTTCGCCAATGGCCCGGGAGACCTGGGTTCAGTCCCAGATCGAGTCATACCAAAGACTTTAGAAATGGTACTTGATGCCTGCTTGCTTAACACTCAGCATAATAAGGTACGGATCAAGGGTAAAGTGGAGAAATCCAGGGAAAGGAGTAGCGCCCTCCCCTACACCTTGGTGTAATAGCTATCAAAAAGGTAGCTTTCGGGTCACCCTCGACTATGGTCGCCAACTTTATTTATTTAATTATAATGGCATTTCAACCCCTCCAGTTGCCATCGCTCCAAGGTCCACTCTGGCCCGGAGTGGTAGCACCTGATAGGGCCCTATCTATGGGTTAAATAGAACTAATAGCATACTCATGCCAAACTGAATTGTTTGAGTAAACTGAATAGCTTGAAATAGAAATGTTTTTGACAATTAAACCGTACTTACATTTAAACTGCGTGCTTATGCTTAACTGAATTATTTAAAATAGAACTGTTTTTTGACATTAAAACTGTATTTACACTTAACTGAATTGTTACATATAACTTCTTGAATAGTTTGAAATCGAAATGTTTTTGACAATTAAACTGTACTTATGCTAAATGGAATTGTTTTAAATAGAACAGATTATTTACATAATAATGGATTTGGCATTAAATAACCTGCAAAGGTAGATATGCCATAAAACCCAACAAACCAAACCAAACCAAACCATCTTCTCTGAATCATATTGTTTTCTTTCTCTTTTTTTTTTTTCAATTTCTTTCAACTCATTCTCTCTTTACTTTCTTCTTCCAATGATTCTTTCTTCTGTTTACCTATGTGATATGAAAAGATTTCAGTCAACTAATGTTTTTGTCTTCACAACTCACCAACTGATGTCAGCAGCTTGAACATATATACAAGCAGAAGTGACAATATATAAGTATATAACCCTGTCATTTAAAATGTGAAATATACAAGCAATTTTATGATATCAACCCACTCCTTTTTTAACCTTTTATATATATGGGAGATGAATGTAAATAATTTCATTTTACTTTTGTTTTAGAGATTTATTGGAACAATATATTTTCAATCAAGTTCTATTTGCTTGTTCTCTAAAATTCTGGTAACAAGTTGGTAGCACTTACCTCCCTTTGGATCTGTTTCATTGTCCCTATAACATTACAATCTTCTGGGTATGATTTTATCCCTTTGTTTGTACTTCACTATATAGAGATCAAGTTTACTTGGTTCAAAGGTACAGAATAAGGCCAAAATCTGTCAGTATCGAGATATCTGGAAACTTTCAAGATCTGGGCCCGGTCAATATCCTGTAAATCCTTCAGTCAATGAAATGGGTAATACATATTGCACTTGTTTTAGTCAGCCTGTTTTTTGGGGGAAAGTGAGTGCTATTGAAAACTGCCAATATTTCTATTATTTATTAACTATTAATTTGGGGTTTCATTATAGTCCCACTGTTATGACCATTGTACCTTCTGGCCTTTTTTCAGGTATTTGTTGTCATCAGTAAACTTCTTGAAATTTTGAACTGGACTCTTTCTTCAATTCATGGCTGTATATTGTTTGCATTTTGTCATCTATGATCAGAGGATATCTCTAATCAGTTAATTCTTCCTAATTAATTTCCTCTTGAAATGTACCTTGTCTCTTCCACTTAACAAGGATATAAAAAATTTTATGCACTGTTAGACCTCAGAACTGATTTCATGGTGACCAGATAACTAGATACACTTTAGCACTGCCTATATCAACAATGGGATTGTTTTGTAAGATAATTCAGAGCTGGAAACTTACCTAATGTGATTTTGTTTACCTCTTCTACTGAATCAGAATACAGTACCCCGGGAATAAATTATGGAATCAACACACTTAGAAGATCTTCATCTATTTTTATTTATTTTGCAGTTAATAAACTAATGCCGGATAAGATGCAAAACACTCTTTAATCACTGAACATTTTGGGTTCATAAATATACCTTTAACAAACTAGATTAAATTACTTAAATTAATATTATCATCTTTTTCTGAGTCACACATAAGAAAGTATTGATAACCCAAGTGTGAGGAAAAATTATCCAATGATCTTATCATCTGCATTCTTAAAACAGATTCAAGCAGTTGCCTAGATATACCAATTGGATGACAATTAAAAACCAGTTCTTGCAGATCCTAGCAAATGGTTGAGCATACCTAATTAAGAGAAAACATGGCTCCAACAAAAGCAATGTCAATGTTGGTCAGATCAGTATATTTGCTAATTTCTTTATGTTTCAATCCATCATTTTGTTACTCTAGTCAATGTGAGGAAGTACTCATAGCATAATAGTTATAACTGTTATTGAATATCTTATGAAGTCAAGATATTCAGTCATTAAGGAAAAAATATTTTGTGCCTTATCTGATATTAGTTTGTTTACTGCTAAATAAAAGAAAACAACTGTACATCCCCTAAGTGTGCTAATTCCATGATATGGTTGGTGGAAATTTTGAGTTTCTTTCTTAAATAGAGGCTCCTGTATCAGTTTTTTTTCTAAACTGAGGAATTTATTTTTGTAATATTTTGTACTGTATTCAAAAGTCTTGTTTCCAAAAAAGTTGATAAACAATGATTTTGCTTCTTTCTTATCTGTAGACATTTAATAAGAAAAATACCCTAATAAATGATAATCCTGTTTTTCTGATTTAGCTCATACAAAAAGCCTTCAAATTTGTCGGGAAAAATTACTCTACATTTAAAATGTTTTATCTGAAAACCTTAAGAAGTTTTACTGAATCAGCAATTTTTTAAATTTCAGTTTGTCAATAAAGTTAGTGTATATTGTTGCCTATAAATAATTACTTCCTGAACAATTATTTATAAAATGTTAATTTTCTTTTAAAGCAAAAATAATCATCATCATCAAGTCATGTTGTCAGCAAATATTTTCTTGACTCTCTCTCTCTCTCTTTATTTGTCTTTATGATCCATCACTCCCCGCAGGTCCTTTAAACTACATCCTGTGTCTGCAAAGAGCTGATGTAAATAAGTTCTGGCTGGTTGGCCAATACTGGCATGTCCATAGAAAAATGTTACTTATGAGTTCATCCTTGCTTTTCCTGCAGTGTCCTGCATGTCTTGTTTGTCTTATTAGGATGTTTTGTGAGAGAGGTGCTAAACGTTCAAGCAGCGGCTGTTTTGTGGGGTGTTGCTTCCAGGATTGATTCAAAAAAGGCATTCTTGTGTCATTCCTATTTTGCTTTTTCTCAATATGTTTTGTTGGCATCCATGTGGTGCATCCATACAGTAGTATATCTAGGGACAGCTTGGAAAAAATCCTGTTTTATTTTATTGAATAGATGAGACTTCCATATGACCAATAACTTCTCAATAGAAGTCCACACCTTTACTAAGTGTATGTTCATATTACTTTCAGTAGATGAGATATTGATACTGGAGTAAGTGAACTTGTCTACTTAAAGTGGAGATGGCTCCTTCTCATTTAAAACACATGTACTCTGTTTTATTTGTGTTCATATGGAGGCCAATGCCTCCTGTTGCATGCTCTTGGCTATGCAGTAGAGATTTAGCCTGAGCAGGTGTTTTTCCAAGAAGTGTTAGATCATCTGCATAGTCTGCATCTTTTATAGTTTCTTCAGGATATCATCTGTTTCTTGCATTTTCTAGCATAAATTCATTTTCTATCGACATTCAAACTACATAGTCTAGGTAGATTATAAACAAATATGGTGCTAATTTACCTCCGTGCAAAATTCCAACTATAATCTTGTGTCTCCATCAGGAGAGTGAACCATTGTATTTTTGTTTTATAAACCATCATTAGGGTGGTAACAGTTTCTTTGGGGAGACCATATGGTAGTAGTATTTGCTCCATATTCCCTCTGTGTAAGGAATCAAATGCCATGGAGAGATCAGCATAAAATAGTGTTGCCTTAAGATTTTTTTTGTCAGAACTCCTTCTGTGATTCAACAGATTGTTTATGTTTGTGATGTTGTAGATTAATTTCTATGAAAACCATTCTGATTTTTCATGAGGATTTTCTCAATTTCAGATTTGATGTGATTAAGAAGCAGACCATTATAAACCTTAGCCACTGTAGAAGTAAGAGTTATGCCACTGAAATTCTTGGTGATTCTGATGTTACCACCGTTGGGGAAGGGAGGTGCAGCCTTTTGTCTGTTTCTTGATTGTATTTCATTTATTAATGGTACAACATAACTGAAGAAGTATGTCATCAAATTTCCTTGTCATTCATACTCCTGGAGGTATTTTATTGAGGCCTGTAGTTTTTCTGCTTTTAATTTTTGTCAGTACTATATTAAGTTATTCTGCCATATATTGTCCAAGTATGATGTCAAGTTCACTGTTAATAATTTTTGTGATAGGTTTATCAGTGACTTTAGGAGAGGTTTCAAGGAGATTTTTGAAATGTTCTTTCCACTTCTGTATTCTTTCTTCTGGGCTGACAGCTTTTTTTTTTTTTGCTTTCGAGGGACTCTTCCTTCTGTTCACTTCATTTACTCTCTGCCATGCTATTCATGTGTGTCTATCTTCAACTGAGTTTTTGATTTTATTGATTTGGCCTTGATGTATACTTGTTGTTCCTTTTGGTAGGTGCTTGTCAGTTCTTTCTTGGCTTTCTTATGTGTTGGCATTTGTTGGGTTTCTTTTATCAAGTATGGATGCTATTTTCATTTTATCTATTTTTTCCCCCAAAAATAGTGACTCCCATGGAACTCTACATTTGACTTTTGGTTTGAGTTGTATTATATATAATGGAACATTATAGAATCATAATAGATTTTTTAAGATATTTTTTATTACTAAACTCTACAGAATTCAAGACTATGTAACCAAAATATGTGAATATGTATCAGTCCAAAAATAAGTATACCTCTTATAAATATATATATTTATATATATATATATATATATATACCTCTTATATATATATAATTTGATTCATGATTATAGAAAGGTTACAGATTTACATTTAGCTATGGAATTTCAATGCATTAGAGTTTGTTGATAAATAACAACTAATAATAATCATTTTTATAGTATAATGTACACTAAAAATATTGGAATCTTTGTATCTTTGGTCTAGAAGTCAAATAACATTTTATGAAAATAATGTTTGGGTTTAATTAATCCTGAACAATTCAGTATGTATTGTTGATAACTAAACTGATCATTAAAAATCACCAAAAATATACAAAATATGTGTCAGCAGTGGAGGCATGTAAGAATAGCAGGATCACAGAGATACAAGTGCCACCATTTAGCTTCATTAGAACAAAACTTATTATCATACCTTTTGCTTAGATGTTTTGATCAGAAGTGTTAAATTTGGAGTGAACCATAAACTAGATGTTATAGTCTAGATAAGGACAATTATTCCTAAAAACTTTAGCAATTGTGTAGGCCAAAGTAAGCGGACAAAGTGGTCAATATATATTATAACATCTTCATTAACAATAAATAAATAAAATAATATGATTACTTTGGTTATTAGGTTTAATGGTATATCAACCCTTGTGGGTTATTTATTGCCAAAATTCTTTATGCATACACACACGCACACACACATATATATATATATATATAATTTGTAAGTGAATAGTTTCAGACAACTTTATTTTAAAACAAGACAGAACTATTTTGTTTGCACACTGTTAAATAGTTTCAAGTATTGTTATCTCAGTGTGATTGACCCTTAGTTACTGCCCTCTAGCACCTTTAAGATAAAACAAGGTTGGGTATTTGCCACAAGAGCAATTTGAAGAATATACAAAGGAGAATTATATAGGTGCTAGGGCTTGACATAACGAGTTGATTGATTGGATTGGACCTCTCCAACCACCCATCTAACTTAGTAAGAACTAAAGTGGAGTGTTACAGGTCACATGACCACTTGGTTTGCTGGTTCATGGACTGCTCAGCCACCAGAATCCTGTCCTTAAGCATTATGGGTCACCACCCATGGTCAATAGGTGGCTTCATTAGTGGGAGATTACCCCTCTACAGAGGTGCTGTAGATGTTTCGACAACCCAAACTGACTGAGTGGAGTGAATATAAAGTGTGTGTCCGGAGATGTAAGGGGAAAATCTCATTCACCTGGTATATATATAGTTATATAAATGCCATAGATTTTCTAAAGAATTCAAGTCAGGACTCATGAAAGGCTTTAGCAAAACTGAAATCTTGTTTTTCTGAAGTCATACAGTTACAGATTAAGAATATGTTTGGGATCATTATCTGGCTGGAAAGTAAATTGCTGACCTAGATCAAAATTTTGTGCCGAGAGTTATAGATTTTCATCCAGAATTTTTATATTGTCTTCCGATTTCATTATTTCTCTTATTGCAATTAATTGTCCCATCTCTCATGGGCTAAAACAATCCTAAAACATCATTGAGCCACTTTTTTGGCTCTGTGTTCTTTGGGAGGAGAAAAGCCTCACCTTTCTTGCACATAATCTTCTGTAGATCATTATGTTGAAATATCTCACTTTTTGTTTCATCACTCCATAGTACTTGTTCCAAAAAGCAATTTTCTTTGACCAAGAATGTTATAACAAAATTAAAGCAAGTAACAATGTGACATGGTTTGGCGATGTCTTTCAAAACAACTCTTGGGTTTATATATATAGGTCATACTGGATAAGGAGAAGGACAATGCTGAGTACAAACCTCTTGCTAATGTATCATGGATCAGCATAACATATATATATACATGGTGCCTTCAGTGTTTCCAAACGTTTTTTGTACTGGCATTTCAAATCGTCGTAGACTCTTGAAAATTCAGTATGTTATTGCTATACATCTGAGATGACTGACCAATTTTTATGATTTCAGGTTCAAATGAACACCTAAAACAGGAATTGGAATACACCCTACTAAAGCCTGAGTGTCACAGCTGTTGAATTTCAAAAATGCAATCTGGACGTGAGGAAGAACATTATGCAATAAAATTCTGTTTTAAATTTGGAAAAAAATGCCACCGAAATGTATGGAATGCTTCAGGCTGCTTTTGAAACATCTTGCATGAATTGAGCATCAGTTTTTGAGAGGCATAAGACATTCAAGGAAGGCAGGAAGTCTGTGAGGGATGATGAGAGGTGTGGAAGGAGTAAGGAAGTCAATACATCAGAGTTGATTGGCTAAAGGGTTAGGGTTAGAGTTACTAAGTTGAGGTTTTAAGGGAGTTCAGCAAGAGATCCTGTCGGAAGAGGCCAGCACTCTTCAAATCGAGTCAGTGGCATTTCCAGCTGGACAATGCTCCAGTCCAGAACTCCATTTTTGTCATAGACTATTTGACCAAGATGGGCATCAAGACAGTTCCTCAGCCTCCCTATAGTCTAGACCTTGTTCCCTGTGACTTTTGGTTATTCCCTAAGCTCAGAAGCTGTCGTTATGAGACAATTGAGGAGATGAAAAAGGCTGTGACTAAGGTCATTGACAGGCTCACACATGAGGACTTCCATGAGGCCTTCCAGAAGTTGTTGGAATGGTACAAGTGCATTGCAGCTGGAGGAGATTACTTTGAAGGGGACTAGAGTTTCATGTGTGTACTATCAATAAAAGTGCCTATACGAAAAAAGTCTGGAAAATTATTTAATGATCCTTGTATATATATATATATATATATTAAGAAATGGATTAATGGTGCTCTGAATTGTGAAACATATTCTTCTTTGGAAGGAGTATCTTACTATCACAGAATTGTCACTGCAAAGATGTGTCTGAACCTTTGCAGGAATACCATACAAACAACAAAAACCACTCACTATGCATTGCTCTCGCTTAACAATAGAGATATTATCAATGAATATATGATAACACTGAGAAACAAATTTTATACTCTTCCAGAGATATCAGAAAAACTTTTTCCAAATGACAAATATGAGAACTTTGTCAACACCCACATGGAAGCAGCAGCAGAATGCATACCAACCAAAGTAAGAGCCAAACATAGTTCCCTGGGAGACATTAGCAGTTGGGAAAAACCTAGACAACGAGAAAACATCATCCCAATGTAATAAATGGAACCCAACTAATGCTAACACCCAGAAACTTAACAAGGTACAAAGAGAACTTATTCATACATACCAAAAAGATCAAATAGAATACATTCAAGATCAGGTGAATAAAATTAGGAACTCAGTTGAAGATAGAAAATCTTGGATAGTGTAGTGTGGCAGACAGTAAATAAAGTGAATAAAAAAAAAAGCATCTCCAGAGCTAAACTAAAACTGTCAGCCAAGCAGAACAAATACAGATGTGGAAAGAACATTTCAAGAACCTGCTTGGAAACTCCCCTAAAGTCATGGATAAACCTATCATGAAAATCATAAATAACCAACTAGACATCAAATGAGGACAGTTTACTCAAGAAGAACTCAATGTAGGACTACCAAAAATTAAAACAGGATAGCTGCCGGTCTCAATGAAATACTTCCAGAACTATAGAAGACAAGGAAATTTGATGATTTACGGCTCTTATACTGCAACACCATATATAACCAGAACCTGGCAGAGAGTTGGATGCATCCTCTCTTTCCCCAACTAAAGTGACCACGGAATTGCCAAGAACTACCAAGGCATAACCTTTACTTTCATAGCGGCTAAGGTTTATAATGCTCTGCTACTCAAGCATATCTGACCAGAAATTGAGAAAATTCTTAGAAAGAATCAAAATGGTTTTCAAAGAAAATGATCCACAACATCACAGATTCTGACAATCCATCAAATCATAGGAGTTTGTGCAAAAACTTTGAGGCAAAACTTATGTTTGTAGATTTCTCCCAGGTATTTGAATCCATACACAGAGAAGATGGAGCTAATACTTCTAGCCTATGGTCTCCCCAAAGAAACTGACACAGCTATTATGATGCTGTATAATAACATGAAAGTAAAGGTTCACTCACCAGATGGAGACACAGACTTCTTTGACATTGTTGCTGGTATTCTGCAAGGAGATACTTTAGCCTCATATTTTTTCATAATCTGCTTAGACTATTTACTTCAAATGTTGATAGATCTAATGGAAAAAAATAGATTTATACTAAAAAAGAAAAGAAGCAGACAATACTCTGCAGAAACTATTATGGATGCAGATGAGGCAAGAGAATTTGTGCATTTTGCAAATACACCTATCTAAGCTGAATCTCTGCTGCATAGTCTGGAGCAGGCAGAAGGAAGTAAATGCAGACAAAATGGAGTTAATGTGTTTTAAACAAGGAGACATTTCCAATCTAAGCGGTAATTCTCTTGAATTAGCTGGTAAGTTCACATACCTCAGTAGCAGCATCTCATCTACTGACAGTGACATCAATATGTGCCTAGTGAAAGCATGAAATGCTATCGATAGATTATTGATCATATGGAAATCTATCTTATCCAATAAAATAAAACGCAGTTTTTTTGCAAGTTGCGGTTTTGTCAGTTCTACCATATGTATGCATCACACAGATGCTGACAAACCATAGAGAGAAAAAGCTAAACTTGAAATGCAAAAGAATGCTATGAGCTATACTGAAAAAATCCTGGAAATAACATCCTACACAACAGCACTTGTATGGCCGCCTACCTTCTATTTCTATTTTCCATCCAAAAAAGATGAACAAGACATGAAGGACACTGCCAGAGCAGCAAGGATGTTCTCTAATGGACTCCTTTACATAGATGTGCGTGATAGTGTCAGCCAAGTAACTTGAACTTACCTACAATAGTTCTGTACTGACGCAGGATGTAGTCTAGAAGACCTGCTGGAAGCAATGGCTGATAGGAATGAATGGCAAGAGAGAATCAGAGAAATCCATGCTAGCAGTGCAACTTGATGATGATGATATATATATATATATTCAAATTTATATATACATATTCATATATACATGTATGTATACACACACAAATTTATATATATATATATATATATATATATATATATTTATATATATGTTTATATATATACACACACACACACACACATATATATATGTGTGTGTGTGTGTGTGTGTGTGTACATGTATATATATATATATACATAAATTTGAATATACACACATATATATATATGTGTGTGTGTGTGTGTATATATATATATATATATATATATAAATTTGAATACACACAGATAATTAAAATCACTTTTGAAAAACTTTTAAAATAAACTTTTAAAAATGCTTAAAATCATAGTTATCACAATCCCTTAAGCATAGTTATCAGTTTAACAATATGAATTGATTATCATTTATGTACATTCAAAAGTTTTCATTTGTATCTGAGTTGATAATTTTGTCAAATTTAGTCCTTCATAACTTTACATTTTGAGAAGATACTGAACTAAAATTTGTAATTTGTTACATAAATAAATCATTTTCTCTTTAATTTTATTTCTATTCTATGTTTCAAAGTTATGAGCCTTTTAAAATGGGAAAAACAACAATTTAGTAGGTTTTTTGACACCCGTGAAAACTAAGAAAAAAAGCTATTAGAATAAAAATCCACTGTAATATATTCATTTGTTATATTAAGACATCGAGTTTATAACAAATAATTTTTGTTGATCAAAACCAAGAACCATTTCAGTAAAAAAAAAATTGAATTTTATGTGTTCTTAAAGGATGAAAACTAATGTAAAAAATTAAACAAATAATTCCAATTCTGCTGAATTGTATTCTTTTATTCATAAACATCCGAAAAAGTCTTCATTTGTATTTAAGTTTGTGAAACAACTACATAAACTGATAGACTTCCGTTATCATCAATGGAAATTCAAATCCTGGAAGATGTCTGCATTTCACTTTAGACTGATACCCTTTGGAAAGGTATGACTCCAGCTATGGGTAAATAGTAGGTTAGTCCGGATTCTTTAGCCTTAGTTTGGCAACCAGTCTAGGAGAAGGAAAACTGAATTAAAATCAGCTTTACCCAGCTTAACATAGGTTTTGTGAAAGAGTTTGGTAAATACATACTTTGGAGAATTCTTTTGTTGAAAAATCCCATGAGAAATTCCATGTTACATTGAATTTAATAGCTCTCATTATTAGATATTCAATGTCAAGATAGCATTAGTATTAAGGCCCCTTTTATTTTGCAGAAAAGTCAGTTTCTGTTCATTGCCCTATTCTCTGGGCCTTTGGTTACTAAAGCAAAACTTCACTTTGAAAGGTGGTCAATAAAATAAGAAATAAAATCAAATGTACTCGAAAAACAGCATATAATTCATTAAAATTACTTCTAGAATGCATTCTAGACCTGGAAAAATATTAGGAATAGGTGTATCAACTTTTAGGAGATAGGTGTCTTTAAGTTGTAGGTAAAGTTTATTTTTGAGAAAGTTTGGTTTCTTTTTCTTATATAAACATATATAATTTGGGTTGCTCTATGTACAGAGGAATAGCAGATATCTTAGCCAAATCTTACTTTGTACTCAGATATACCACATAATGAAACTGGAAATGCATAATCTGAATGTTGGATATGGAGAAAAGTATTGTCCCAAAGGAAAGCAGAGAAAATGACTTTGGTTGATAAGAAGTATGGCAAATATAGAATAAGGACTGGTCAGGTATCAGATAAATATTGGAAAAGAAAAACTTCTGAATTACCAAGAAAGAATGGTAAATTATTCGTCTGAGGTATCACTGATTTGATAGAGACAAAAACTAATGCAATGCTAGAATATAAAAATCTCATGAAAATTTTTGGAAATTATTTTCCCCTTTAATGCTAAATCTGATCAGTATGCTGTACGAAACAGATAACACTCATAGCTTAGGTTTAGTACAAGGCCACAAATGTGTGTTCCCCAGTTAAAATCAAACTCACGACTAATGATTTATGAGTCCAACATTTCCTTATAATGAGGCCTCCTCATTGTTTCCAGTAACCCCTCTTAAACTAGTAGACAAATTCACTTACCTAGGAAGCAGTGTCTCATCAACCAAAAAGGACATAGACACGTGGCTAACGAAGGCATGGACAGCTATCAATAGGTTATTGATCATATGGAAATCAGACCTAACCGACAGAATGAAATGCAGTTTCTTCCAGGCAGCTGTTGTATTGATACTGCTGCATGGATGCACTATATGGACGCTAACAAAACAGCTGGAGAAAAAGCTAGACAGTAATTACACAAGAATGCTGCGAGCAATATTGAACAAGTCTTGGTGGCAACACCCCACAAGACAACAACTATATGGCCACCTGCCTCCCATCATGAAAACTATCCAAGTTAGATGAACCAGATATGCAGGACACTGCTGGAGAAGCAGGGACGAGCTCATAAGCGATGTACTCCTATGGACCTCTACATATGGCCAGGCAAAAGCAGGACTACCAGCACAAACATACATTCAGCAGCTATGTGAGGATACGGGATGTAGCCCTGAAGACCTGCCAGAGGTGATGAACGATAGGGAAAAGTGGTGAGAGAGGGTCAGGGATATCCATGAAAGTGGCACGATATGATGATGATGATGATGATGATCCAAACCCTCCAACATGAGTTGTATATGCCACAAGGTCTATTTTTCAACAAGGTACAACTGGTTTGAATTCAAAGTTTTCCTTCTTCTGGACTGGTTGCCATACCAAGATTAAAGAGCCTAGTCTGCTCTACTGTTTATTCATGGCTGGGAGGAGAATAGTTGAATTCCTACCTTTCCCAAAGGAGCAGTCCCTATGGTGTTGCAGCTAAAGTGCTGAACTGCAACATTGTAGAAAGTGGATTTAAACTCCATTCATGCTATTTTGTTCCCTTTTGGAGAAATACCCAAGGGAAAAGTTTGAATGCTCTTACCCACAAGCTATGGGTTAAATAGTTCCTCTGGAGTTCTACAAGGATGGCTTTAGCACTAAATAACCCACAAAGGTTGATATGCCATTAAACAAAGACACCAATCCTCTCTAAAGGATATTATTGCAATGTGAAATGCAAACAGCTTCATTCAGGATTTGAACTCAGCTTGCCAAGTTTATTTTTATGGAAAATGGCATTATACAAAAAGCACCTCCCAACACATACTTGAGTAACAAAATGATGAATTGAATGATAAATATAAAGAAATTGACAAATATACTGATCTGACCAACCCACTCACAACACATGTAATACAGATGATTCCATAATTATACATGGGGTTAATTTCTGCTGTGCTGTTTGTAGTAAATGCTTTTAAGCTACCCAGTAGCATTATTACATCATAGTCAAAGTGGAGGCTTTTTTTTTGCTTATGCAGAAAATGGAATTCCTGTTGAGAAAAGCTTTGGAATATCTTTTTTTTTTGCACATCTGCCTACATTAGATACAAAAATGTATGAGTCAAATAATTTAGAATCTTGAAACACACAAAATTAACACATTCTTTCTTGACAAGAACTTTTAACTAATTTTTTCATTTTTATTATTGGGTACTTTCCTTTTCTTTTCTTAGGTTTGAAGATATAGCTAGTTAAAATAAAGTTGGAAAAAATATATAATTCAGAAAAAGAAAAAATTGAAGCCGAAAAAGACACATACTTTTCATTTTTTTAATAGAAATAGTAATCAGTTTCTTTAAAGATAAATAAACTTTTAACTAAAATAAAATACAATAAGTGATTAGCACTTCCTCAAACAGGAAGAACTTTAAAAGCAGCTGAGAAACGTTTTAAAATGAATCAATAAAAAATAATTCCAAAAATATATATATATAAAATAAGATTAGAATATTTCAAACTATGCAAAGGATTAAAAAAAGAAAGTAGTTAAATGCATGAATAAAAATGATTGAAACAACTGCCTGTTAAAAAGTAAAAATTGTAAAAATTTCTTGCATTAATTTATTTATATTCTTATTTTTCTTTTTTTTTATTGCTTTTTATTGCAACTCACTTGAGGCGTCAATTATAAAAAAGATGAACAGCACAGACTGGAAATTGTTTACAGAAGCTCAAATCAAACCTTTTAAATTTGTCCTTTACTCTATTCACAATTTCTCCTGGTACTACATTTGCTGTCATTATTTTTACACTAGTTGCATTCTTTCTTTATCTTTAATTTCTACATAAAGTATTTTCAACCAATAATTTTGAATAGTACTTTCATTCATTTTAACTTTTAGCTGCTCTGTTATCACAACTAACTGTATTCACTAATTCACTAATTGACAAAAATTAGGTACAAGATCAATGAAAAAAAAAAAGATAAACTTTCAGAGAAATTTAAACTTGCAGGGAAGCCTAGCTAAAAGCATCAGCTTCTCCAACCAGATCAAAAGATCCACCTCCTTGCTGGTGGGGCTTAGCATATGCTGTCTGTAAGCCCAACTTACAAGAAAGAGATTGCCCAAGGTATGGCACTAAACTGTATCTGAGGTGAGTCTGATGGGGAGTATGGAATATCCCTTTATTTACATTACTCCCTGGTCCACTCTGACCTTGAAGTTGTAATACCTATTCTGGTCTAATCTATGGGTAAAATAGAACTGTTCAATCATTTACTAAGGATTATTATCATTAATTACTTGAAACCCTACGGCTATGTGCAAGGTATTAGATAGGAATACTTGATATCACATCATCATCATCATCATGTCGTGCTGGTAGCACAGATATCCCTGACCCTCTCTCACCACTTTTTCCTATCGTTCATCGCCTCAGGCAGGTCTTCTGGACAACATCCCGTATCCTCACATAGTTGCTGAATGTATGTTCGTGCTATTCATCCTGCTTTTGCATGGCCATGTGTGGGGGTCCATAAGAGTACATCACTTATGAGTTCATCCCTGCTTCTCCAGTGCAAAGAAAAAAATCATAAGAACAACTACACAAAAGAAAGTAAATATGAATGTTATATAAAAAACAATTTCCTAACCTCGGGGCATAAAATAATCCTTGACTGGTTGACATGCCATTAGAATTAATCAATCCATCTAAAGACTCATTGATTGGCAGAAGAACAAATCAAATCTTTTATACTTATCGTTTATTCTCTCCTCAACCTCCTTTTGTACCATATTTGTAATTATTTTTTTATAATGCTAGTAGTTGTAAAAACTTTTTTCAGAATGAATTTAAAAAAAACGCAATATTTGCTGCTCCTTATCAAAAAAACCCTCTTAAATAAAGAATTTTAAAAAAAGAAACATAAAACAATAGGTTTCACCTACCCTCAAAAGTTCCCACCTCATTTTCATTTCTTCAGACAAACGAGATTCCTTATTTTTTTCTGTTCAGTGTTAAGTTTTTATTGATTTGTCATTTCAACTTACGTGTTAAAAAAAAAAAGAAGGAAGTCAAAGAGAAAAAGAAAACGGGACAAAAAAAAAAAGTAAATGAGTAGTTCCATGTAATTACGTGTGAAAATTTCCTTTGAAATTTTATGCTTCGTGATTACAACACATGAGGATATGCAGAGAATTTCCTGTGAAAGATCCTGTTGAAGGATGTTTATGCTTCCTTTTATTTTCTTTTAGGACGCATACAATATTGATCTCAGCTTGCACTGCCCTGTGTAAAATAGCAAGGCAAAAATAATGAAGACTGATTAAAATAAATCACATTTTTACTTTCTTTTTGCAGCTTACACTAGAACATGACCATCCACTCGTCAACCTTCTGCTGACACTAGCATTTTGCCTTGACGTCATTCATGGCAGTGAAATCTGGTAGATTTTTATTTACCCTGAACAAAGAGTCCCATATTGAAGACAGTAAATCAAGGAATAGCAATGAAATTGTCAGAATGTTAATAAAATAGATTTTACAAGCATAAAAATGGATTGTAATACATATACTGAATACTATATACATACGTTGGTTGGTTAGTGTTTCATGGCATATTGATCCTAGTGTGTGTGTGTGTGTGTGTGTGTGTGTGTGTATGTGTGTGTGTGTGTGTGTGTGTCTGTCTGTCTCTCTCTCTCTCTTTTTCAAATATATCATTGGCATTTAAAGATTTGAAATACCGGCCCATAGTGGTAGAGTGTATGCCAATGGCATGGGAGACCATGGTTCAATCTCAGGTTAAGTCATACCAATGACTCAAAAAATGGTACTTGATACCACCAGGCTAAACACTCAGCATTATAAGGTACAGATCAAAAGTAAAGTAGAGCAATCCAGGAAAGGAGTAGTGCCCTCTTCTACACCTAGGGGTTGTAGCTATTGAAAAGGGAGCTTTTAGGTCGCCCTAGACTACAGTCGCCAACTTTTCTTTTACTTATTTGAAGATTGCAGTATTTATAAGAGTGATTAATATCTCAAGTGAAGTATATATAGGCAGTGTTACACAGAAATTTCTATTAATGGTTGTGTTACAAAGTTTTTCTCTCTCTCTCTCTCTCTCTCTCTCTCTCTCCCTCTATATATATATATATATATATATATATATATATATAAATGTAAGAATAGCACAAAGTCAACAGTGTTTGGTGATAACCAGTTTCTTAGCAATTCAAACAACAGACCAATTGCTTAGGTAAAAAATGACAGTCACAAAGCTCCATTGCCTCTGTGTCTATACTATTCTAGCTTAGATCTACATATGCTTTATCACCAATATGGAACACTTTATTTATAAATATAGCAGAATACATTATATATATATATATATATATATATATATATATATATATATATATATATATATATATATATATTAATCTGTCAAGTAATGTGCCATTTCCTATTGTTCAGAGCCATTTCACACGTCTCATAGAATTTCCCCTCCAGGATATAAAGAGGCTCACTTTCTATTTTATACTTTCTTTAAGAAAATCATTTGGTAATTTTTGATTTGCACCTTGTATCACACATACATACATTACATCAATACATAATTACATGTAGAAACATTCATACATAGATATATGCATGCTGCAAAGGATGCAGCTGCACCACCAACAAAACAATCACCAGATGATAACTCCAAAGTCTGGCATGGTTTTGGGACAAAAAGCTTTATTACTAATAGTATCTTACGATAAGACCAAATTTTGTTGGTTTTCAGTCATATTGTGTGAATGCTAGATCAAAATGCAGCCTCATTATGTAATATATATATATATATATATATATGGGAGGTTGAATTATTTGTCCCCTAGCAAGTCAAGATGAAGCGAAACTAAATATCTTGACTCACTAAACTGAAGGAGTTAATTTTTAGTAAAAAGATGAAGTGAACATTTTATTGGTCCTTTCTTCTTGTTCAAAGTTCTTTTTGGTTATAAAGTTATTTTTACATGTGTTCAGATAAAAATTCATGTTAGCAAAATATACCCATGCTCAAATACAAATCATGTCCCAAAATAAAAAATAAAACACAATGGATTTTTAACTCATATGGCTAATATTGATAAGGTTATTCAATAAATAGGCGGAATTTATTTGAAAAAAGCGAAAAAAAAATTTTTTCTGAATTTTTTTCAATAAATGTAAACTCTGTATGGTTTGGAATTGGTTTATAGTAAAAATTATTTTAATCTTGCAAAGATATTTCTTTCCAGGCTATTCAAAATGACGGGAAATCAAATAGAGTTCTCCAGACTTAAACAGAGGTCTATCATCAAATTTTTGGTGGTTAAGAAGAGCAAACAATGTGAAATTTACTCAAGAATGTGTGATGTGTATGAAGAATCATGTTTTAGTTGAAAAAGTGTTTACAAATGGGCTAAACATGGGTTTGCCACTCCGAGCCAGAGTCAAAAAGACAGTCCATGATGTCGAAGCACACTGACTCTCCCGTAAAGAAAAAGTTCCTTGTACTGCAGTCAGTAAAGAAACTCATGCTGATAGACTTCTGAGGTATGAAAGGACCCATTACTATTGATTTCTTAGAGAAAGGTTCAACTGTACACAGTGATTCTTATTGCTGACTCCTTAGGCAAAATTCATCCAATTTATTGAATGACTCTCTTACATAAAAATTAATATTAAAAATTTTTAATTTTCTAAGCTTTCTGATACATCATTTATCATCATAACCATTAAGTTGTGCTGATTACCTGGATTTCCCAGAATCTCTCTCTCCATCCATCCCTACCATCCATCACTGCAGGTAGGTATTCCAAGTTACTTCCTGTGTTTGTACAGAGTTGAAATAAATTAGTTCTTGCTGGTCGGCCAACATTGGTATGTCGATTTGTTGGGGTTCATAGATGAATATCACTTATGAGTTTATCCTTTCTTCTCTAGCAGTGTAACACATGTCTTATTCATCTTACTTGAATAGTTTTTGAGATAGGAGGTAAGTAGCCGTGCAGGTGTTGTTTTGTGAAGTATTGCTTCCAGGATTTGATCAAGATAGCTTTCTTGTGAAGTTTCCATCTAGCTTTTTCTTAATGTGTTTTGTTTGTGACCAATGTGGTGCATCCATACAATAGTATTGACACAGCCACAGCTTTGAAGAAATCCCATTTTATTTTCTTAGATAGATCAGACATCCATATCATTGATAACCTATTGATAGCAGTCAACACATTCACTAGGTATATGTTAACATCACTTTCAGTAGATGAGACACTGCTGCAGGGGTATATGAACTTGTCTACTAATTTCTGATCTTTTTTGAATCTATTGTCCCATAGACTCTTTGAATCTGCTGTCTTGTAAATTAAATTCCAGTTTACATTACATGATCTTGTAATTCTTAATAATGTGGTATTGCCTGATGAGCATGAAAGCCTGAAACTATTAGATATAATATGTGCTTTTAATATCAGTATAAAACTGCTTAAAAACGCACACACAGACATACACACTCAAATATATATACAGTTATTTATAAATTTATACACATAGTAATGTCTTATGCAGTTATATATATATATATATATATATATATGAACATGTCTGCATCATTAGTTTCCTCAGATAAAATTTCCTGAAATTATTTGAAAAATTTTATTTTGATTATTCTCTGGATTTTCCCCGTGTCCTTTTACATTAAACTGTTTGTATGATTTTTATTATATTTTGCTCTGTTATTAAGAAAGTGAAATGATTGTGCAATTATTTCTCCTGGATTTTTTATAATAAACCAAGTAATTGTAAATCAATATCTGAGCAAAATAATTGTGTCTACTTACTTATGTCATGTCTCTGCATATCTATCTATCTATCTATCTATCTATTAAGTGAAACATATGTTCCTAAGCTGCTTTTAGTCCGTCATAAGTTTATAAGTGTAAACCAAACATTAAAAATCTCAACACTCATTTGTAAAGGTCTATGAAACAATCAATATACTGGGTGTCTACAAAAGACATAGACAGTTTTAAAAATTTATTTAAAAAATCTCTTTATATTTTAAATAATATATTAGCTGTATGTACTATTTAAGAAGTAGTGTTGATAATTTTAAAAAATTTAAAAAGTGGAAACAATTGTTTTAAGATAGGTTTAATTGACAGGTGATGACCCCAATATTAATTTGTGAGGGAGTCTCTATGGCATTGTGGATAATGTGCTTGAATGTGACATTGTAGAAAGTAAATTTGAACTTCAGTCATGCTATTACTTTTGGACTAATGCGCTGAGGAAAGGTATGACTTCCCTTACTCTCCTGGCTATGGGTTAAATAGTATCACTGCTGTTCTTCTACAAGGATGACTTTGGTATTAAATAACCCACAAACATTGATATGCCATTAAACAAAGGAAGCAAACCAAATCAAACCTACAATATCAATTTTCAAACTTGGCAGCGATTGTATAATCTCTATCAAGAGACCAAGGGTTTTAAGAGGTTTAAAAGGTAGATTTAGACTTTAATCAGTTTGTCAAGAATTGATTATTGATTATTGATTATTTCCATTTACGGTCCGGCTGATTCCTCAATTTCACAAACGGAATATTATATGTATGAAGTAAAACACAAAATATGCACAAAGAAAATGTCATTATACTCATTCCAGCAAAGAACATGGAACAGCTTTTCACTATCATCCCATTGTTTCAAATTTCTTGAATGAATCAGAGATGGATCATTTGGAAGTAATTTCCTAAAATATATTCTAAAATGATATTGAACGACAGTTACAAAATTAATTTTCTTTAATTTAAATACATAAAACACTGACATGCAATGGAATACCTAATTATGCCCTATGGCCTGAATAAAAACTTAAACTTGTATCAAGGTGTTACAATTATATTTTCCATTTGTATATTTGTATACAAACCTATGACTGGTTTGGGATCTTATGCAAAACACAAGTGCCAGACCTGACAAAAGCTGTTAGGGCCCCATATATAGAAATTAATAGAAGAGTAATTCATTTATATATATATATATATATATATGGTGGGGAATGTGTGTGCATCTTTAACGTATATATGTATTTAAAGTAAGCTTATAACTACTAGTGTGTGTAGATAAGTAAGTATCTGAATCTGCTGATCAGTTGATATGTTTCAAGAATAAAATGTAAAGTAAATACCACAATTTAAAACAATTTCTTTTAATCAAATAAAAATAAAGAAAGAAACTGTAGTTGTGTTCCGGTTTTGATATTTGAACCAATGATTATCTGAGTTGAGTTAAAGATGATTCTGCCTATGAACAAAGAATTATTTTTATATCTCTGCAATCACTAGTTTTCGAATATGATTTTTTTATCATCATTTTTTCACAGCAGTCAAATTTCAGCCATATTTTAGACAAGTAAAATTTCTTACAACAATAGAATTTATGACTCATTATTCTAAAATAATTTTGACACGTTTGTCTTTCATTTTTCTAATTTTTGTTGCTTTTTATTACAGCACATCTAGACAGTCACTTCTATGACAATATGGAATACAGACAGATGCACAAACAACTGCCTATATATATATACATGTATAAATGTGTGTGTGTATCCAAAGAAGATGAGTCAGAAATGATTCTATTTGAGAAAATATGAGAGGATTCTTATAAATCTCCAGAAGTGCTCAATGTATGATAATTAATATATGAATTTATAAGCTTCATTCAAAACAAATTCATATAATTGGAAAAAACTCAACAAACTACCATTTGGCTATTATAACTTTATTTCAATTTGCCTCTCCCTAAGAGAAACCAACTCCTTCAGATAGCCATTAGACATTTTTTTCTCTCATTGTGTGATAGCTATCTGAAGAAGTTGGTTTCTCTTATGGAGTAGCCAGTGGAAATGAATTCATAATAGCCAAATGATGGTTTATTGAGTTTTTTCCAATGATATATATATATATATATATATATAGATTGATAGATATATGGATATATATAAAATAATTATATATATATATATATATATATATGTATATATATGCATTGATAGATAGATAGATTGATAGATAGATAGTTTGAAAGGGAACAATTCAAATATAAAAATCATAAAGAGTTCTCAACATCCACCAGCAGAACTAGGTAAATTCTCAAACAAATAAAGTTCTCTTAACTACAACTTAATTGCCACATTACTATCATTTTCATGCTTCTTGAGGGTAAGAAAATCAAGAAACCCTCAGATGTCTCCAGATATATATAGTAGTGACAGAGTTTTTATATATATATATATATATATAGTGATAGAGTTTTGGCTCTGCATTCTGCAGTTGCTAGTTTGATCTCCAGTGGTGGAGATCACGGTAGGCACTGCTGATGAGACCTAATAAGATTGAAACAGCTGTCCAGTGTTCTGTATGTCGCATGGAAGTGCTTGTTGGATTTTCTAGTCATGTTAATTCAATTAACATAATACAATTCCTCTATTCAAATGGCAAATCTATTTCCTGCCTATGAGGTTAAGCCTACGTGAATACGTAGGACCGACTTGCGAAGATGTGGCCCTGGAGGTGACTGTGTCCACAGTAGGGATAAAACGTATCTTCAAGACACATCAGGTTAAGTGGTTGTGCATTTATCATGACTAGTTAATTTGGTATCGTGTGTGTGTGATAGGGACTGATGGTCCAGTGGTAGAGTTTGAGCTCTGCATTCTGTGGTTGCTGGTTCAATCTCCAGTGGTGGAGATCATGTTATGCACTGCTGATGAGACCTAATAAAGTCAAGACCTCTGTCCAGTGTTCTGTTTGTTGTATGGAAATGCTTACCAGATTTTCTAGTCATGGTAATTCAATTAACACAATACAATCCCTATATTCAAATGTCAAATATATATATATATATATATATATAATTATGAATGGAGGAATTGATATATCAAGTTAGAAATTACCATGACAAGAAAATCCGGCACACACCTACATGTGACATACGGAGCACTGAACAGCAGTTTCGACCTTATTAGGTCTTATCAGCAGTGCATACCGTGATCTCCACCACTGGAGATTGAACCAATAACCACAGTATGTAGAAGCCAAAAACTCTACCACTGGGCCACTGGTTCATGCCATGTATATGCATTACCGAATTAACAAGTCATGGTAAATTGTGTGACCACTTGACCTAATACGTATGTATTCCCTACAGTAGACATGGTCACCTCCGGGGCTACGTCTTCCCAAGTCTGATTTACAAGTCCTCGCAACATAAGCCTCATGGGCAGGAAATATAATTATAATTATGAATGGAGGAATGATATATTAAGTTAGAAATTACTATGACAAGAAAATCTGGCACACACCTACATGTGACATACAGAGCACTGAACAGCTGTTTCGACCTTATTAGGTCTCATCAGTAGTGCACACTGTGATCTCCACCATAGTATGCAGAAGCCAAAACTCTACCACTGGGCCACTGGTTCATGCCAGACACATTAGGTCAAGTGGTTGTGCAATTTACCATGACTTGTTAATTCAGTATCACTTGTATGTGGCATGAACCAGTGGCCCAGTGGTAGAGTTTCGACTTCTGTATACTGTGGTTGTTGGTTCAATCTCCAGTGGTGGAGATCATGGTGTGCACTGCTGATGAGACCTAATAAGGTCGAAACAGCTGTTCAGTGCTCTGTATGTCACGTGTAGGTGTGTGCCGGATTTTCTTGTCATGGTAATTTCTAACTTAATATATATATATATATATATATATATATACTCACACCAGGAATTATCATAAAGCCTTCTAATTATTTCCACATATTTTGTTGAAGTAAATAAAGATGCTGGTAAATAAAGATTTTAGTCTTAATTTGAAACCTGTGTATGTAAATAGGATAATTCTCAGTGAAGTAATTATAAAACCTGGCCAAGTTGAGTAGGGTGACTAATATGAAGATGTTGTCTAGGTGGTGGGCCAGGATATAGAAGTCTCTGTTGTAATTCTTTTTTGTTTGCCAGTAGTCATTGTTTTCTTGATTGGTAGCACATGGTTATTCATTTAGGAGTTGACTTTGGTAGATGGTAAATCAAACATATAAACTCAACACAATAAATATCTAAGTAACAATAACATTATCAACAAACAAAAATAGACTTTTCTAAGAAATATAGCAGATGTACATGTATACGTATGTAAGACATTAAAACTTTAAAAACATATTTGCTGACTGAGGGAGATGAGGAAGTTGTAAAACTGCTATGCAGTTTCCAATAGTCACTTGATGAGGCAGTGAGTGAAAAATTTTACACAGCTTACTATGTAGAGACAACATGTGGTTAAACCTGATCTGATTGATGAAGATGGAGTATTTAGTTTCATTTTTCCTTATCTCCAAATGAACAACTAGCTGTAGACATCTGAGTCTAACATCAGATTGATAAATTTCAGTCAACAGGCTTGGAAATCTACTTCTTCATTCTTTAAGATTTTGCCATTACAAGTTAACTGCACTAGATGAAAATCAGTTATTTAATAGGTACTATGCAGTGATATTTGTACAACATGAGAAAAATACAGATATTGAACTGGTCACTACACTTGTAAAGTACCCAAATGTTTTAATTTACAAATTTCAAAGAAAAAGAGTTCCTAAAAAGAATTGTCTAGATAAGATAATAGTCTTGAAGAAAATATATAGTACAGACTATAAATAAGTACACACCAAATAATTTTTCTTTATGCAAGCTCTGTAGATGGGGCTTAGCATATGCTGTTTATATCTCTCTGTAAATAGGGAGAGACCCCTCCAAAATAATAAGGTGTTCTGGGTATGACACTAAACTACTTCAGATAGTAAGGCTTCAGATCTGAAGCTCTGGGAGTGTGCGGTACCCTTTATTGCTATTACTCCCAGATCCACTTTGACGTAGAGTTGTCCCCGTTAGAATCCCATCAATAGATCGTATAGATATATTAAAAATTCTCCCATAGGAATGTTTGAAAAATAAACTCTTCAGAAATAACTACACAAAAACTGTAATTATAAACATAAAGTGAATATAATTCCCTAACCTCAAGTCATAAAATAAGCCAAGCTATGTTGAGATGCTATTACATAATCAATCAGTTATTTTTTCAAAATAAGAACTAATTTTCTCCAAAAGCAAAGGCACCAAGATATTAATACTCTTGGTGGGATATTAAACAATCAAAACAGATATTATTATTTCTGTTACAAAAATTTAAGTTGCATAAGTACATATAAGAGGTATAACTATAACCAATTTTTTTACTACTACATCTTCATATTTTTGACTATAGAATTTTAATCCTGTATGGTTTGGTAATAATACTTAATTATATGTTTGGATTGTATAATGTTTCACTCAATATAACAAAATTCTAGTACCTTTAGTTTAGAAGAAAGTTAGCTTTATTAAAAAAAATGTTCAGAATACACTTATTCATGGATGATATGGTACATGTAGCTATTTTAATTATTATAATTTTGAGAGTTTATATTACTTTTGACCATAAGATTTTATTTTGATTAAAATATAGTAGATATTGCACAAACTAATGTTCATATAAAATATAAACTACCAAGAAAAGCCAACAAAAACATAAAATCAATGAATATAGAATATTACATTAATCTTTGATATCTGCTATTAGAAAATAAGTGATATACAAATCATAAGTGAACTTGCTGCCAATGTTAAACATCACCAGTCCACTAAAGGATCCTCCCCGTGTGATAAGCTTAATGGAATTTTAAAAGAAAAAAAAATTTCCATAGAACAGCGCTCATTAGATTTGACCTTTGATAACAAATTATTGCAACTTTCTGTTGGAATCAATTTACAGAAAGAGATCAGAGCTCTTATTTTCTTTTTGGTGGGAGCATCTCCGCTAAAAAATTGATCCTTACTTCATAAAATTCTTTCCCTTAATAATAAAAAATAAATACACTTGCAAAAATGTGAATAAAACTGAGTCATCCTGTTTATAACTTATGTTTTAATGCAAACTATTTCGGTGCATCAAATGTATTTTCTCTTTTTACCAATCTTTGCTTCAAAGTTCATTTTAGTTAGGTAGACATCTAGGGATTATCTATAATTCCACAATATCTTCATTTCACTTCTTGTGAGTTTTTCATTCCAACATCAGCTGGTGGTCTGTCACTGGAGTTTGAATGACAAAAGTCTCCTCCGGTCATCAGGACTCTTTTCAAAATTCTGGTTGATCTCAACAATTCCGTGTTTCGGATGGTCTCAATTCTTCCTCTGATTTACAATTCCTTCAGTCTTTTTTCCAATCCCTAGGGGACCATTCCAAGCTCACCAACTACAATTAGTGTCATCATCATCCTCATATTCCACAGCATTTTTGCTCTCAGACAAGATCCAAGTATTTTTTCGTACTACCTCTGCACAAGCAGGATGCAACACTAGATCCATTTTTAAATGGAATTTAACAGGTTTGATTTTAGAGTTTTCCTTCTCCTAGACTGATTGCCCACCAAGGTTTAAGATCTGAGTGTGTCCCACTATTTACCTTTTGCTGGAGGGAGAATAGTCGATAGGGTCTTATGTATTGGTCAAATAGAACTGCTTGAATTTTAAACTCTGTGCAAACAAATGACTAATGCTAAATTGAATTGTTTGAAATAGAACTGTTTGATCATTTAACTGTGTGTAAACAAATGACTGATATTAAATTTAATTGTTAGTGATACATGGCAATACTTGGAACCATTTAACTGCAAAAGAATGAGTTTAGGCTCACTTGAAAATGTTATCAACAAAATGTGTTTACAAATCATATATTTGATATATATGTATAAAGTGGATTTGACTTTAAATAACCTACAATGGTTGATATGGAATAAAACCAAACCAACCTAATCTAAACTTCTATATATCATCTATTTTTGTTTTGACATAATTAGTCCTGATAGCATTATTTTATGCTACTATAAAAAGAATTCTTTCTTTCTTCAGGTTTCCTCTTCTTAGCCATGTCCAAGCTATCTCATGTGCAATATCCTTAATTTGACTCTTTGAAATTCCCATACAGTTGTTTTTCATTCTGTTGTTGTTTCATAGATTTATTTCATTTTATTTTCTTGATCGTCCTTAAGTTATTTCTGTTCATATTTCTGAATTGTTGCATCTATTCACTCCAGAGAACTAGTGTGTTCTATTCCTTCTTCTTTTCTTGTCACATAAAGTCTGTCTATGTCATATCTCAGCAGTGAGGCCTTCTGCTTCATCGTCAATTTTTTTGTTCTTATGTCCATATTTCTGGGATCTATCTTTGTCTATTTTAAGAAGTGTATATAGAGTATCTTACAAGGATGGCTGCTCAGGTATTTATTCCTTTTTTATTAAATTTCGACAGCAGAGTTTGTTTCAAGAAATTTTCTTGTTCTTCCAAAGTAATCCTCTCTTACTTTTTCTTTACTTTTCCATTTGCTTGATGATGTCCCCTTCTAATTGTCCCAAGTATTTATTATTATCTTCTTCTCTAATTGTTCGGATGCTCTTCTGATTGGGTAGTTCTATTACTTTAGCTTTTACTTTCATTACTTTTTTCATTAAAAATATTATGAATTTTTTAATTCCAAAATTTCATTCCTATTTCTTGGCAGAAAATTCAAATAATTTATATTAGAATTTTTAATTCTTTTTTATTCTTGGCCAAAATCTTGATATTATCAACAGGCATGAGGTGGTTTATCTTTTCTTGTGATTTTATAAATCAGTAGCCTCCTTTGTTTTCAAGTCAGTGACATCATTATAATAAATAGTAGTGGCAACCATGAATTTCTCAGGAGAATGCTTATTTGGATATTTACTTTTCCTTGGCTTTATTCTCCAGCTGCTTGTTCTACTCATAATTGATGATGAAGCTTATGACTTGCTTTGAGATTTTAAACATTTTCAGATATTCAATTATCTATGTTTTAGGGATCATATTATCAATTCATACCATGACAACAATTTTTCTTCCTTCTTGTCTTTATCTCCTTTAGAATGTGTTGAGTCTATATACCATAAGTCATCTGTGCTTCTATTGAGCATTCAAGTGAGTAATTATTTTAATCCTTACAAGTTTTCCACCAAAGTTTGAGTGATTGCAAATCTCCTCAAGTCTCCCAGGCTCTCTATATATGGGTGCATCAAAGGTATTTTTTTACTTAAAGTTTATTTCATCTTAACATCAGAAAAAAACTATGGATTCCACTATATTGTTAATAATATTATTATACACAAATAATATGATGATCCATAACATCCAACAGTGCATTTTGTATCATATAAAGGAAGTGAGGATCAAATTGTCATCATTTTGAATTATTCCTTTTACTCATGTGCTTTATTTATTTCAAGTTTTGTCTGTTGAATAGCAAACTAGAATCAGAAGGACACTGCCTTTGAGAAAAACAGCATCATGACACAATTCTTTCCCCAAGAAATTTGGAAGCAGTATTTTGTACTGCTTGTCATTGTACCAAAAGTACCAAAACAAAGATATTACAGTGTTTGGGTCTCAATCTGGAGATAGCTTCATATTCATATTCATGAAAACCAAACCCAGTCTACATCATGGTGTTTGGGGTGGCCTCGAGCAATCACAATATTATGCCTTCATTTATCTTCCCACATGGTTTCACATTCAATATCAGAGGAATATATCAAATGCCTGGAGGAGCTAGTGCTGCCCTGGATTGAGAAGGTTGCCACTGAAAGACCCTATATCTGGCAAAAGTACTCTGTACCATGCCACACAAGCAAGTTGGTTGTGAGAACATTTCTGCAATCACATCACTCCTAACATTTAGCTCCCCAGATTGCATTCCTCTTGATTATTACAGGTAGGATGTGGTTAAGTAAGAGATCAACAAAAGATGAATAGAAGATAATAGATAATGACAGCATTTATCATTTTAAACAAGGAGACCATTGAAAAGGCTTGTAAGAGATTCCAAAGCCTTGATTGAAGCCAACAGTGAGTTCTATGGATAAACTTAATCTATAGGATTTCTAGATATTTTCATGTAATTTTAATAAATATATCTGATAAAGTGAGATATCAGTGTTATTTTCATTTTAGCGGAATTTAAACAACAATTTACCCATCACATCATGTATACTATAATGGCAGAAACAAGTATTCAGATTTTGAGGAATTATTTTATGCTGGGCCTCAAGATTACAGAAATTGCTTGCAGATTTGAAGAAGTAGGAGGAAATTATATCTGCTTGAATAGCTTAAAACTGGCTTAAGTATTTTAAAGATGGGGACATGCACCATAAAATAAATGAAGACATTCTTCATTTGATGAGATGAAAGCTATGGAGAAAATTTCTTGTCACTAACATTGCAATTCCCATTGTTGAAATTCATTACCCACCTCTTAACTATGATCACATCCACTGTTTGGTCTGTATAAACATACCGTAAGTGTCAATGAATACCAATGAGTACAATTTTTCCACATTGAGGAATTCTGTAGCATACCTCAGTTTTCATGTCAGAAGCCATTTTGCATGAATATAACAAGGAAAACAAAATTATGAGCTACTGAGTAGAAGGTTCAACTACTATTGCCATACTATCAACATCTACCTTGAATGTTACAGATTAACATAATAAAATTGGAGGCATTATTTTAGTGTATAGCTCTTTGCAAGTGGAATACTGGTTCTTATTTGTTGCTGGTAAGAATACTTAAACAATTGTGATGACCATGTAAAAATTGTGTTTTGTAGCAGAAAACTTCTCTATTCAATAGTGCTATTGTGATCTCTGTATCTGCCAATGGTTTTTTATGGAAATAACTAAGAGCTTCTCTTTTTGTTATTCAAATAAATTGTAGAATATCCCTGGTTTCAGTTATTTTTTTTTTAATGATTTACATGTTAATTATGAAAAATACAAAGGTTAAAGACTTCTTGAGAGGCATCTATCAGTTTTTGCTACCAACAGACTTATATCAAAGTGAAAAAGGAGAAAAAAAAGATTTTGATAGCATCTGGCTCAAAATTGGTATTCTATTTCAGTTGCAATCTTTTCCTTAAAATATCTTCCTTTAACAGTGATCCATAGTTGCTGTCAAAAGCAACTGATAATTAATCATTCTTATCATTTCTTCAAGTCTTTGTACAGAAAAAAAATCAAAAGAGAATTTTCCAGACAATTTGCTGAACATTGGTATTCTATCCAAGATGTACATTTTTTTGTGGAGAAGAAAATTCTAAGGTGTTTTTTTTTAAAGCTCTATTTTTTTTACTTTTCTGGCAGGGGAATTTTTTTATGTACGTGATTTCAGTTCTCATACAAATCTTTGTAAAATAACCCCGATATCTGAGTTGTATGGCATTCCACTGGGAGACTAAAATAATATTACCTCAGGTTATTTCAGAGTAAAATTGCCTTAGAAAAAAAATTGTTGTTATAGGATTCTTTTTTCATTATTTTTATTCTATGATTTTCTTTTCAAATTATGAAAGAAGAAATTTTTTAAAATTTTATCTTTGACTAAGCCACATCCCTACCCTGTCATATGCAATCTTTTTTTCATGAGATGTCTCACCCTTTAAAATAAAAAATAAAAATATTGGGTAAAGTTTTTTGACATTTAGGTCAGAAAATTAAAATACAAACCTGGTCCATGGAGAGATGTGTCATTGTTGTAAGAGTTTCAATCTATCTATCTATCTATCTTGGTTGTAGTTTTGCTGTCGAGTTAATGCACTATTTTTGCAAGTTATTGCTAGCAGTGAATTTTATCCTTACTGGGTGTCCCACATTTGTGTTGCCCAGTTGGCTGGGCAACACAAATGCATCTCGGCAGAGGGTTAAGAGTCCCCCAATGAGTGTCCTGGATATGACACTAAACAATCTGATGGTGAGGTTCCAGTGATGCTGGAGCTTTGGGGAATATGAAGTACCTCTTCATTGCCATCGCTCCCAGGTCCACTCTAAACTGGAGTGGTAGCACTTGATTAGGGTCCTCTCTATGGGTTAAATAGAACTAATCTGTGCTTTTTTGACTTTACTGTTTTTTGCATTTAAACTGTGTATTTATGCTAAACTGAGTGGTTTAAAATAGACCTGTTTTGATGTTTATACTGTGTACTTATGCTAAACTGAATTGCTCAAAATTGAACTGTTTTGATGTCTAAACTGTGTACTTATGCTAAACTGAATTATCTGAAAGGAAACTGTTTTGACATTTAACTCTGTGTATTGCCCAGTCAGCTGGGTCTGTAGAATACACCAACTGCACCTCTGAAGAGGGGTAAGAGCCCCCACCAATGAGTGTCCTGGATATGACACTAAACAATGTGATGGTGAGGTTCCAGTGATGCTGGAGCTTTGGGGAATGCAGAGCACCTCTTCATTGCCATTGCTCCCAGGTCCACTCTGGCCCAGAATGGTAGCACCTGATAGGGTTAAATAGAGCTGCATGCTTGTGCTAAACTGAATTGTTTGATATGGAAAAGTTTTTGACATTAAAACTCTACTTTCACTCAACTAAATTATTCAATATAGAACTGTTTTGACATTTAACTGTGTGTAAAGAAAATCTATACTTATACTAAACTGAATTAGCTGAATTAGAACTGTTTGACTAAACTGAATAGCTTGAAATAGAAATGTTTTAGACAATTAAACTGTGTACTCATACTAAACTAAATTGTTAGAAATGGAACTGATTATTTACATAAAATGGATTTGGTGTTAAATAACCTACAAAGGTTGATATACCATAAAATCCAACCAACCAACCAACAAAGCACATTTGCAGCCTTGTATCTGATTATGCTGAACTTAGTATAGACACACACACACACACACACATACACACACACACACACACATACACACACACACATATATACATACACACACACACACACACACACGCACATGCACACACACTTATACCTATATACTTAATCATTGTATGTGTGAGCATGTGCCTCGATTTTATTTTGAAGAAATTAGGAATAACAGTTATTCATGTTCATATCTTTCTCTTTCTATCCCTTTCTCTCTCTCTTTCTCTCTTTTTTTCTTCATTTCTCTCTCTCTCTCTCTCTCTCTCTATATATATATATATATATATATATATATATATATATATTTATATGGCATGCTATATTTATAAAGAAAATGTTCTCAATATCAATATCAATATATATATATATAAATTATTGATACATACAAATTTAAAAAGGCAAATATCTAGTTGACACCATTTACAAAAGTGTTAATAAGTTTAATAAGTTTATGTTACATTACCTTGGACTGGATCTCCTAGCCAGTTGATTGCTGATAAGGTTTCTTTTTCTGTTACACGCTGTTATAATGCGGTTATGGTTCGAACCATTTTTACTACTCAAGATGCATTTCGCTCTATTCATAAGGATGTTCTCCCTATCTTCCAAAAATGCAATTCAATTTATAAATTTCAATGTCACTGTAATACTACATATATAGGGTGCACTTCCCAATGCCTTGGGGTTAGAGTTAAACAGCATGTTCCAAGAGATATCTGTAATCACACAACATCCAGGCATTTAAAATTGCTCGATTCTGCCATCTATAAGCATTTCAATGCCTTAAATATTTGTGTGGTTAATTACAGTGATGAGTGTTTTGTGGTCTTGTATAGAGCTAGGACTAAATAACATCCTAGAGGCCATTCATATTTTATTTAGTAAGCCTTCTCTATGCAAACAAAACCCTAAACACTCTCTTAAATTATTAGGAGATATCTCATGCTTGACTTAGGGTGGTTTTAATTTCTTTATTTTTCTCCTTATTTGTCTTGCTATCATTCCCCCACCCCTTTTACTTAATCTTATTTACATTGTTTCAAACAACTTCCGAAGGCAGTTACTTGACAAATCTTGGATGAAAGGGCCCTTGTGATTTTAATAAAATTTCTTCATATTTTAAATCAATTTTTGCATATGTCTCTTGATATTTGTCTTTATATATATATATATATATATATATATATATATATATATATATATACACATAGTGTATTCAAATATTGTATGTAAATAAAGAAGTTAAAATAGTAGTAGTCACAAACTTTTGGTGAAATGTAAGTCTTTTATTTAAGTGGAATATTTGAAAATCTTTGGTTGCAACATAACTTTGTGCTTGAACATACAAAAGCATTTTTAGACCATTTAATTTTTTATGCAATTATTTAAAATAACAATGTAATGGTATGAAAGGGTCAGAATAAAATCCACTGACTAACCAAACAATAATTATTTCAAAGAAATGATATAGAAAACTGCTCACAGCTAGCTGAGAGGAGCAACAAAGCAGAAAAACAGAAAATTATTTGCTGATATAACTTCCATTCTCTCTAATGACTTAGAGCAGCCTAATGTCATCAGAAGAAATTAATTTGAAAATTTTTCAGAGTTAATGGCTTTGCAAACACCTAATATTGTTTCCCGAAGTTCATTTTTGGATACAAATTGTTTGCAATCCTCATAAATATGCCTCTTGACAAGACTCGAAATGTTCTTAATGGATCCAAGGTCCAGTAAACAGGGCACCCATACCATAAACCTGTTGTTTTTAAACCTCAATTCATCTAAATATTCCACTCTTGCTCTTGCAGTTAGAGCCTTTTATGCATGGACATTACTTTTCATTTGAATGCCACTGTCTTCAAAAAACCATTTTTGAAGGTTGGCCTTTAGGAATTCAGTTTAGATAGAAGAGGTGATTTTAATGATATCACTCACCTTCCAGGTGTCAATGCCTAAAACAGAACCCTACCACCTTGTTGATGCCTCAGCCAAACAGGCAACAATCAGGGCTATCCTTCATTACCCTACGCTTTCTCATGATCAACACTTTCTGTAAATCTACTTTTATATACTGTTTGATCTGGCTGACATGCCTAACAAGGTTATTAAACTTTTGTTGTGGACCAGTAAAGGATCCGGAAGAATAATACTACTCGGGTTTGCATGGAACAAAGTATATTAACGAAGTATAATACAACATATTTACAAAGTGTTAGAAGTCAGTCTGACTGCCAAGTGTTCACTGGGAATAAGTACAGAGCCCAGTATTAATAGTCACAGAAGAGTTCATCACCAATCGCAGGTTGGGTACCATAACAACTTTACAGCTGGACAAACATTTGATTGGATGCATGTTTCTAAACACTTCAATAAACAGTATTGTGATTTTTTAGGCACATTTGCAACCCTAGTGATTTAAAATAACTCTTTACTACCCTTATGTGGGTTCTTCTGCATTTTCTTAATTTTCACTTGGGTTGATATTTATCTTGTGAAAGTCAAAGGGTTTGTATCTTCCATTCATCAGGTAAAGCATTGTATACAGCTGGGTTTGCTACAAATTTCCTGATTGTGTGATTGTCTCTTGCAAGAATTTTTGCAGTTTTTAGTATTTTTTAAATGGTTATGAAATATTTGAACAATTTTGGCTCAAATAGGTAAAACATCCCAAGTTGCATGAAAATGAAATTTGTGACAATAAAATAATATCAACAAAATGGCTGACATTTATTACCTGATTGGCAGAACTACATGCTATTGGACATCATAGTGCAAATTAAGTTCCAATTCATGCCGCCAATAAAATGATATTTGAATTAGTGTAACACATATATTGGAATGAACAATACATTTATATTTGTGTGCATGTGACATACACATATTTACATCTATTAAATTTTTTTACATTAGCAGATTCACACACACACACACACACACACACACACACACACACACACACACACACACACACACACACACATATATATATGCATACATACATGCTCATACAGATCAATTCATGCGCATACATCTAACCTTCTCCCTTTCTCTCTCTTCCTCTATTTCTGTCTGTCTGTCTGTCTGTCTCTCTCTCTCTCTCTATATATATATATCATTGAGTGTTTCAGTGTTGTGGAACTTTTGGTAAAATTTGGTAAAAAAATATGACTTGAAAATCATGCTGAAATACATTGGGTATATATACATATATATATATATATATATATATATACATATTTATATATATATATATATACTTGGAGAAAAAACTTGATGGGAACTTCACAAGAATGATATAAGCTGTTTTGAATAAATCCTGAAAGCAGTACCCCACAAAACAAAAGTTTTTTAGCTTCCTAACCTCCATCTCACAAACCATTTAAGTAAGATGAACAAGTTATGTCGGGTACAGCTGGAGGAGTAAAGACAAACTCATAAGCAATGTTCTCTTATAGAATCCTACAAAAAAGATGTGCCAGTGTTGGCTGACCAGCAAAAACTTAGGTACATCAGCTCTGGATTCTGGATGCAGTCTAGAAGACCTACCAGGAGTGATGGATGATAGAGACGACTGACAAGAAAGAGTAAGGGATCTCCATGATGTCAGTGAGACTTGAAGATGATGATGATGATGATGATATATATATATATAGAGCTGCTCATAAGTATTTGAACCAATGAACAATTACCTTCTAATCATTGGTTTTTGAGACCTAAAACCTGGAGCATTAAGCAAAAATAATCAAATTGTACTACATTCAAAATAAGAAGGAATACATGTAGTCACATGTAGCTATTTATGATAAATTTTTGGAAAAGGTTTTTGGAAGATTTTCTGAACAACTCAACTTATCTGCCCCAATTTTTAAGCAGGTTTGAAATCAGAATTTTCTTTCTCATATACAGGTTGCAATATCAAGGTTAAAGAGTCTAATCTTCTCTACTTTTTACTTATAGCTGGGGAGAGAAGATATTGATTCATACATGTCTCAAGAGCATAAGGGCAAAGTGAAATGTAAACAGCCTCGTTCAGGATTTAAAACTTGGGTTTCTAGGTATATTTTTGACAATTATATGCATTATGCCACATGTAAATTAATTTAAATTGCTCTTTTGCTCAAATTAATTAATGACACCTGTAATCTTAGCAATAAAAATGTGGTACCTGCTCTAATATTTTTGAACAGAACCTTTTATTGAGTGATACTCATAAAGACTGTGGAAAGTATTGCTCTTAAGTATTCGAACAAGCATAAAATCTGTTTTTCTTAATGTTTTACACATGTATTGTTATATATGCTTCGTTATAAAGGGGTTTATTGATAATATATCTGCATATCTGTATGCATACATATAAAAGTATATATTCATCTAAATTTATGTATATGAACATAAATGTACTTTTATGAATTCATATACTTGATATTTGAATAGATCTATTTCTCAATTAATATCTTATACATGTAAATATACTAACCAATGTACAAATGATTATATGTTATAGAAGGCTGAGTCCATGGAAAACCTTTGTACTGGTTTTGAAAAGATATCTAATCAAATGAATGCTTATAAAGCTGTGGTCTTTGTTATTAAACAGACAGTTAAAAGTTCTTTTTATTATTTTAGCGGTAAATGTACTGAATAACTAATTCTTTTCAACTGATTTGTAATAATTATTGCTGTTATAAATGCCAAAGTCTCATAATCCTTTAACTAATTTGATCTGCTTTGATGTTTAAGCAAAGATGTCTTTAATTTATGAAGTGCAAGGAAAATTTAAAGCTGAGAAAAAGTAATAAAATTTAATCAAAGGAATATTTTTAAAACTTTCACTGATCATTGATACTTAATAATTGCAATTAATAATTTCAAAATACACAAAAATATATAATTTCAAAATACACAAAAATATATGTGTGTAACTTTATGCTTTGGCAAATGTTTCATTTAGTTTAGTCTTGGGAAATTAACTTAATCATAACCTTCTTTTGCCTCCTTTGGGAGAACTGTGAACTTCTAAAAATATAAGGTGTGATCAAAAAATCCCGAGATTGAATTTCTAAATTTTTTATTTCAAAATTAAAAAATCAAGATATGCTGTGCAATTTACATAATAAAGCGATGATGTATAATGAGATGACTAGTGTAAAAAACACAATAAATATAGCACAGATAGAGATTGAGAAACAGAATAAAAGATGAGTTTATAGGTTTTTTTCCAGTTTTATTTTTATAAAATAAAAAACATATCCTACCAAGCTGTATCTATGTCACAACTACTGTATGGTTGCACCACCTAGACTCAAGAAAAATGCCTGGATACACCAACATTAGCCAAACAGCAAAACACTTACATTCATCAGCTCAGTGTGGACACTGGACTTCACTTAGAAGACTGACCAAGAGTGATCAAGGATAGAGATGGTTTGCAAGAGAGAGTCTTGAGAATCCATGCTGTCAAAACGCCTTCAAGATGATGATGATGATGATTATAGGTTTGATTTGTATTGTTGGAAATCACTGGTTCTTCATAGATTAGCCAGTAGATCAGTTGAACAAGGTCTCTCCAAGGTAAAGAAGGTATGAGTCACAAAGGGTTAATACTCAATAGTTCTAATCTGCACTGTTCCTTGCTATTGTTAAATAATGTCTGGAATAAATGGTGATCAAAAAACAAGTAAAAATTAAATGATCAAGGAAAGTACAAATCAAAATTATCAATACCAATGATTCTTAATAAAATTTGGTCTTTTTTTTTGTATGATGAAATATGTTATATTGACATTATATTCCTTAATTATAAAGCAGCACTGTGGAATTTCTAAAAGGCTTCTTGTGTTAATTAATATTATCAATGTTTTATAAGATAATATAAGAATTTCCATTCATACAATTTATGAATATGTTTAGGTGAAACTGACAGTGTATCAACACCCCCAACAAATATATATATATATATATATATGTATATATATATATATATATATATATATAAATATATATATGTGTGTGTGTGTGTCTGTGTGTGTGTAAAGATGCATCATCTACATGCATGCACACACACACACGCACGCACACACACACACACACATATATATATATATAAATGTGCATGTGTGTATATATGTGTTTACAGATTCATTGTCTGCATGCATGCACATGCACATGCACACACATACACACACACACACACACATATATATATATATTATAGGTTAAATAGATAACAGGGTTTGATGTAGTCTGCTGACTGGAATTATATTTTCTGCAGTGAATGTTTGATATATTGATCTGAAAATTGATATTGATTATGTTGCATAAGAGGCAGCAATGTCATGGCTTACTCAGGCAAGGAATTATGGGATGCAAGACATGCAGTTATCTTTTATATATTGGGACATTTAATTTAAATTCATTTATAAATGGCATACCAGTTTTCCACATTTTCAAAAGTAAAGAAGATTCTTAACTGAGTAAAATATACATACACATACACACACACACACACACACACACATGTAATTCTGCCACTCTCTCAATTGTTCTGAAAATTCCTAACTGAATAACATACATACACACACCCACACATGCACATACACACACATGTACTCTCACACATGCACACACACACATGCACTCTCACACACATGCATATATATCCCTGTCACACCATTAATAATACAGAAAATCTTTCATAGAATTATTTAATTTAAATGTTGGACATAGGGCGTTTTTTCTCTCCCCTAATTATGAGAATAAACTCAGCCAAAATTAGTCAGTTGGTTATTTTGTTTAATGGCATAACAATCCATGTGGGTTATTTAATGCCAAATCTAGTTTTTATGTGTATAAAATTTCATGTGTATTGATATACTGGCAAAAATGATTTCCTTTAACTGTTTCTCTTGATTCAGTTAATCCTCAGCCTCTGCCTTCAGGCCCCTTAAAGATAAAAAGGGTTGTTGTTTGTCATATGAACAATTTGAATAATATGATTCAGACCTAATCTTATAGGCACTGGGGCTTCCTTATGCCAGCCTAATTGATCAAATCAGGCCTTTTTGACTGCTTGTAAAGCCCAAGTAAAGGCCAAAGTGGAGTGTTTCTGGTCATGTAATAATTTTGTGTCCAAGTCATGGGCTATTCAGCCACCAGGATCCCATTCTCAAGCATTATCCATGGCAAACAGATTGCCCCATTGAAGGAGGGACTTACCCCTCCGTAGAATTGCAGTTAGCATATTCTACAGCCCCAGCCAACAGGGTATCATAATACATGAAGAGGTAGTCTAACAGTGACAGTGTCGGTACAGCAGCCATGGAATACGGATAAGAGTTAATATAGTTTGACCACAGAAAGATTGTTGGGACCAGAAAGAAGGGGCATTTTATCTATGCAATGGTCACTGCTTAAGTTTTTCTCAAGCAACTGTAGCAAGGATATAACAGGAATATGTGATTTCTAGCAGCTTGTAAACAATGCTTGACACCCAAAGTTTAGATAAGAATGGGAAAATAAAGATAATATGAAAATAAATGAAGTAATACAAAAATAGAAAAATTATTTTTTAAATGAAATGTTAATTTTTTTTTTAAACCCAAAATATCAAGGTTTTATTATTTCTAGTAGAACATCAGATTATAAAAATGGATAATATTAGGTACTATCTATTACCATATCCCATGGCATTGAAACTTTGAATGCTAGATATTCTTATCTTTTTGGTTAAAAATTTTCAACTGGTTAAAAACAAGATTTTATCTTGTTTTTAACCAGTTGAAAATTTTTAGAATGCTGTTTTTAGAATTTAGAATGCTGTTTTTCTAGGAATGCAGCCTACTGAGCAAATTGGCATAACACAATACATCTTATGCCTAATCCCCATATCTAACCTTGTGTCAGACTAAGTCAAGCTAAGTAAATATCAAGTTGATCTTGGCTTGAAAATAGGAGAAAAATAAACAAATATAAAAACAAAGAAAGTATTATAAAAATAAAATGCCATATTACACAGCTGTCATTATTCAGGTGAAGAGAGGAACAACATGTTAGGTAACTGCTTCTAATTTTTGGCATCTTAGTTTAAAGAAAAAATATAAAGTCTTCATCTTTTTGTTACCAAGGAAGTATTTTTATTCTTATTTTATAAAACATATCAATACAGTCTGCCATTTCTATTTTTAGCCATCACAAAGTATTACTAGATTGTAAATTCTTATTCAGCAAACCACAAATACATATATAAGGTGGGTCCAAAACTAAACTGAACTTTTAAAAGTAACCCTTTCAAGCTCATTTCTCTTTTTATTTTATCACCTATTAAAAACTACATTAACTTTCAAACTTTATTCTTTTGATATTCTATACATAAAGTTCCACATACATACACTCACACACACACACACACACATATATATATATATATATATATATATATATATATATATATATATATATACATTTTTTCCCCATCTTGATACACCTGTACAGATATTCTCATCTCATGTGCAAACATATATACTTCACCAATATAATACACTCCAATATAGATTTTGTTTAGTTCCTTTATTCAATGGCATATCAGCATTCAAGAGTTAAAATCATCTTTGTAGAACAGTAATGGTACTATTTAACCAGTAGCTGGTGGCATAAGAAGTTTCAATAGCTTTCCCAGGAAAATTAGTCCAAAAGTGAATGTAATAGCATGGCTAGAGTTTTAACTTGCTTATTTCAAGACAACAGTACAACAGTTTAGCCATTACACCATGGTGACTTCCTCCAATTGAGTAGACATGCTCACACCTGCTAACACATTGCACCCAGTTAGGTGTGGCTAGAAGCAGAATAGTTCATAATGTCATAATAGCAGGCTAATAAAACATTTTAGCATGTTCATGACTGAAATATAATGAAGCAGTGATCTTTTCTTTTCATATAAAATATTTGCACTACATTATGGTGCTTGGTTGGTTGGATTTTATGGCTTATCAACCTTTGTAGGTTATTTGACGCCAAATCCATTTTTATGCAAATAGTTCTATTTCAACCAATTCAGTTTAGCATGAGTACACAGTTTAATTGTCAAAAATATTTCTATTTCAAGCTATTCAGTTTATTCCAACCGTTCTAATTCAGCTAATTCAGTTTAGTATAAGTACAGATTTTGTTTACACACAGTTAAGTGTCAAAACAGTTCTATATTGAACAATTCAGTTTAGTATAAATAGAGTGTCAATGTCAAAAACAGTTCCATTTCAATCAATTCTCTTTAGCATAAGCACGCAGTTTAAATGTAAGTACAGTTTAATTGTCAAAAACATTTTTATTTCAAGCTATTCAGTTTAGTCAAGCAGTTCTAATTCAAACAATTCAGTTTAACATAAGTATGCAGTTAGTTCTATTTAACCCATAGATGGGATCCTATCAGGTGCTACCATTCCAGGTCAGAATGGACTTGGGAGCAAAGGCAATGAAGGGGTGCTCTGCATTCCCCAAAGCTCCAGCATCACTGGAACCTCGACATCAGATTGTTTAGTGTCATATCCAGGACTCTCTTTGGTGGGGGGTCTTACTCCTCTGCAGAGGTGCAGTCAGCATATTCTACAGCCCCAGCCGACTGGGCAAATGTTATGTTGGTAAGTATTAAGGCGCACACACCAGAGTGAATAGGGCACTTGTCATTTTTTTTTTCCTAAGTTGATTGTCTTTTTGATCAGAAAGGCACTATATATCATGAATTGATTTTATATGAATAGATGGTCAATAAAGAGTTTTAACTGGAGCTCCCCAGGCATTTAAAGCATACATCATGAAAGAAGAGTCCTATGGCTTAGAAGAACAAAACCTGGGTGATTCTCCATGACAATGCACCTGCTCACATGGCACTCCTTATCTTTGAATTTTAGGTGCGACATGAAAAACTTACCTCCCTACAGCCTTACTCTCAAGATTTGGCCTTTGTGGATATATATATATATATATATATACATTTTTCCTTTCTCCAAAACTAAAATCTACCCTGAAAGGACACTGATTTCAGATGGTAGAAGAAAGAAAGAGAATGCATCAATCTAATACTTACCTTCTGTTACTTAAAACATTAAACTGGAAAAATATTGGAAAAAATGATACAATAGTAAAGTGAATGCTTTTGAGGGACACAATCTCAATTGGTTAAATGTAAATAAATAAAGTTGTTTTTAAAAATGTTTGGTTTCTGTTTAGAATTGAAAAAATATAAGAGGATTCTAATAAATTTCCAGGAGTGCTCAATGTATGCTGATTAATATCTAAATTTCATGCAAAACAGACAAGACATTTTGACACCAACTTCTTGCCCATGTCTCCCTCCACCACTTTTTTTTTCAAATGAGTAAGAATCTATTAAAAATATATTTTTTAAAATCTTATTTTCTCTCCATTGTGTGATGGCTATCTGAAGAGGTTGGTTTCTCTTACTGAGTGACCAGCTGAAATAAATTTATAATTGCCAAATGACACTTTGTTGAGATTTTACAATTATATATATATATATATATATACATACATGTAGGGAAAGTCTCAGTGGTGTAAACGCTGTGATATTATAGTAAGCAAGTTTGAACTTCACCTGTATCATTATGTTGACTTTCAGACAAATAACCTCTTATCCCCCACCAGCTATAGGTTAAATAGTACCCCTACCATCCTACAAGGATGGCTTTGGCATTAAATAATCCACATAGGTTGATATGCCACTTAACAAAATTACAAATTAAACCAATATATATGTATATATATATATGTGTGTGTGTGTGTGTGTGTGTGTGTGTGTGTGTGTGTGTGTGTGTGTGTGTGTGCAATAAAAGGATAAAATGCAAATAAGAGAAGAATAAAAGAAAGTACTCAATGCTGTTATCGTAGAGCAAGTTTAAAACCTAAAATATCCAAATAATGAATTCTTATTCATTACCTAAAGTTTTAATTGAATAAAACAATCATCAGATGGAAATATAAGAAAATGTAGCCTAACAATAATATTTCGGTACCATAAATAAGGATGATTAGTCTCTTTCTCTTATATTTCTGTCTGATGATTATGTGATCCACATACAACTTTTAGCAGCCGACTTTAAGAGTTCATTATTTCAATACTTTAGGTTTTAAAATCACTCTGCAATAGTACTTTTGGATAGATAGTTGGTCAGATTGGGTTCTTTAGCCTTAGTATAGCAACCATTCTAAGAGAAGGAAATCTTGGTATTCAAACCAGCTGTTCTCTGCTTAAAAATTGATCTTGTGTCACATCCTGCCTGTGGCTGAAGGGTTGGATAAATACATAAAACCCCATATATATCTATATACATTTATATGCATGTATGAATATATACATATTTATAGATATATATTTTTTTTCATATCCCTTACACTGATGGCCCAAATTTCTAGCCTATAATTGATACTTATGTTTATAAGATAGATAAAAGTAGGTATCCCCATCTTATTTATTCTACTTTAGTCTTTGAGAAGTGATATTGATTCCTGATCAAAGTCTATTGATTATGCCAAAGTGATTCTCTGTCAGAATATAGACATGTTTTGCTAATATATTTGTATATTTTTTAATCATCATTAAATATATCGTCTTCCATTAAAATCACTCAGAATTTTATTGAATAGGTATTGCTATAGTTTGATTGAGGTTTTATATGGTAAAACATATTCTAGTAAAAGAAATGTAAGCTTTTTCAGAGATCATATATTGCTGCAGGAGTTAAATATTAACAAGTAGATTTGGTGATATGACTTCAAATCCACTGAGTGACAAGTAGATATATTTTATATGAGAGTTGTTATGAATAGTGAACACACACACACACACACACACACACACACACACACACACACACACACACACACACACACACACGCAACATATATGTTGATAGATGCGTGTGTATATGTGTCTGTGTGTATATGGTTATTTACTAAGATTTTGAATTGTTGAGGAACAAGGAGTTCAAGGTTGGATTTTTGGAGTACTTGGTGAAAAAAACTCACTATTAGACTAGCTTGCTAATAATGACACTATCCTAAGCGCCCTGTGAAAAACCTCACTATTAGTCTAGCTTGCTAATAATGACACTATCCTAAGCGCCCAGTGAAAAAACTTCACTATAAGTCTAGCTTGCTAATAATGACACTATCCTAAGCGCCCTGTGAAAAACCTCACTATTAGTCTAGCTTGCTAATAATGACACAATCCTAAGCGCCCTGTGAAAAAACCTCACTATTAGTCTCGCTTGCTAATAATGACACTATCCTAAGCACCCTGTGAAAAAACCTCACTATTAGTCTCGCTTGCTAATAATGACACTATCCTAAGCGCCCTGTGAAAAAACCTCACAATTAGTCTAGCTTGCTAATAATGATACTATCCTAAGCACCTTGACAGTGTACATATGTTTTGTTATATGTGGATAAACTGCATAAATTAATGTGTGTATGGATGTTTGAATATTTATACGTATAAGTGATTGCATGTATGTGGACACATTTACATGTTCCCACCATGTGTATTTTCATGTGTTTGCATTTGTACTTATATTTCAATGTGAGCGTATGTGCTTGTATATTAATGTTGTTAAGAATCGTACATGCATCAAAACACACACAGTGTCCTGGGTATGATAAAAAACTGAAGCTGATGGAGAGGCTCCAGATCTGGAGATCTGGAGAATGTAGAGTACCCCGTCATGTCCATTACTCCCAGTTCCACTCTGACATGGAGTGGTAGCACCTGTTATGGTCCCATCTATGGGTTGCCCAGTTGGCTGGGGCTGTAGAATATACTGACTACATAGCACTAATACCCTTGGGAAAGGTATGAATCCAATTATTCTCCCTCAAGCAACGGGTAAATAGTAGGGCAGACTAGGTTCTTCTGCCTTGATGAGGCAACTAGTCTAGGAGAAGGAAAACTCTGAAATCAAACTTGTTAAACTCTGCTTAAAAATTGACCTTGTGTCATATCCTGCCCAAGCAGAGGAGTTGGTAAATAAGGGATATACTAACTACTTCTCTGCAGAGGAATAAGATCCCCCACAAGTGTCATGGATATGACACAAAACAATATGACGGTGAGGCTCCAGTAATGCTGGAGCTTTGGGAAATACTGAGAACCCCTTCATTGCCATTACTCCTAGGTCCAAGATGGTCTGGAGTGGTAGCACCTGATAGGGTCCTATTCTTGGGTCAAATAGAACTAAACTGTGAACTTATGCTCAACTGAATTGCTTGAAATAGAACTATTTTGACATTTAACTTTGTGTAAACAAAAAACTATACTCATATTAAACTAAATTGTTTGAAATAGAACTGTTTATATGTATAAAAATAGATTTGGCACTAATAACCTACAATAGTTGATGTGCCATAAAACCAAATGAAACAAAACCCATCTATGGGTGAAATTAATCTGTTTAATAATTATTCATATTCATTAGGACAATATGAAAAAAACCCCTCTTCAACAACTATATAAATAATGTACAATGAATGCAAGTTCCAGACTTCTAGGCATAAAATAAGACTTGATGGGTTGACATGTCATTAAAATCAATCATTCAATCCATCAATAAATCAAAATACACGTGTAAACAAGCACACTTATTTTAATTGATATAAATACATATGAACATATGTTTATGTCTGTGTACATATGTGTGGGTATATGTGTATATAGACCACATAAATTTATGTATTCATGTATGTTTCTACACTTAAATATATAAATGATTGCATGTATGTTCACACATTTAGATGCAGACAATATGTAGGTATATATGTGCATTTTTATATGTGTGTATAGGTGTTTATAAAATATAATTATGAATATGGACTTATAAAATTATTGAAGGCAATAATTATTTTTGGAAATAAAATGTATATTTGTTCAAGAATGATTACACACAAACATATATTCATGCAGTATGTTGATACATGCATGCATGTACATATGCACACAACATATTTTGTGTCCATATGTACTTGTATACATGTATCCACATACTGTACACACATATATATATATATACATATATATATATGTATGTATGTATATATATATATATATATATGTATATATATATATATATATGTATGTATATATATATATATATATATATATATGTATGTATGTATCTATGAATTAAATCCTATATGCGTATACATATTACTTTAAAAAATATCTATTGCTTCCAATAATTTTGACATTTGTTTTTGATATTTAAAGAAAACAAAAAAACTTTCAAATAAGAAATGATATTCAAGTTAAATCTCATGTTTCAATTAATTTCTTTTAGAAAATCAAAAACAATCAAAGCATGACTTTTTGACAATCTATCTATCTATCTATCTGTTTATGTGTGTCCAAGTGTGAATGTGTGTGTGTGTGTGTGTGTGTGTGTGTGGAGTGAGTGCTTGTATGAATTACCAATGCTTTATTTCTTTCAGCTGCAAACTTATAAATAAAAAGGAATCAAAATTTGACTTCTGGACCATTATCTATCTATCTATCTCTCTCTCTCTCTATATATATATATATGCTTGTGTGTGTGTTTTTGTGCGTGTGTTTGTGTGCATGTATGTATGTATGTATGTATGTATGTATGTATGTGTGTATGCATATGTGGAATATATTTACCAATGCCACATCTGCTTCTACAACAAAATTATAAGCTAGTGTATAAGCCTTGGGCAAGACTTTTTCACCATTTTCCATAACATTCAATGCATTTACATACTTTTAAAATTTCCACAACCATAATTGTAAAAATACCTACTTTCTTCTTTACCTCTCTTTCTCTTTTTTCTTTCTCTATTTCCCTCCGTCATTCCTTTCAATCTTTCTCTTTCTTTGATCAACTCAAATTCAATTTACTGAGACATGATTCAGAATCTCAGATTTCTGCTCGAACCACACTTCAAATGAAATATACTGAAAATGAAGAATCACTAAATGCCCAACTAAAATCAATAAATTTCTTTGTGAGAATCCAGACAGGAAATCGGCTTACACACTTGGAATGTGAAGATTATATGAAAATGAGAACTGAATACACAGGTATGGCATATGGAAATAGAAGGATCTTTGGACCAAGTAGTTAAAGGTTTTGTTGGCAGCTTTCATTTAAAAACTATATAAATTACGTCATTTGAAGAAGTTAAACAATACTACTTACTCCGTCTCATAATAGTTGATACCTGTAATGTGAGAAAATTATATGCAAATGTAACAATTATTATGGGTCAGAGAACAAAATAAAGGTTATTACTTCAAGTTTGTTTTTGAGTCTGAAGGACTTTATGTATTTTGTTTTTGTGAGACATACTCTAATAATTAGTTACATGTTATCAGTTCTACACTGATATACACTAAAGAGAAAATATTGCCTCTGTCCCATAATAGGTATTATACAGAGAGTGACTGAAATACTTCCCACATTTTCAACTGTCACCTGTGTGGCGCAAGTGAACTTTGGCAAGTGCAAATGGTACTTTCATCTTGCTAATGTATTACTGATTTTTTCCAGATACAATGCTATGAACATGGCTTGAACTCATGCATTTGGTGTTGAAAGGTTCTTATGACAGGTGAATCTGTAATTGCTACACAGAAAACTTGTCCTGCCCATTTCATTTTACATTAGAATAATCCTGTTCCTGACAGAAAACTGATACTGCAATTGATTAAAAATTCTATCCAGAACAGCATCATTTCAACATAATAACATTGACAGTTGACTCAGAAATTTTATTTTGGGTCAAAGTTCGTTTTTTGGCAAATAGATCCTTGTTAATTCCTGTAGAAAAAAATGTATTGTCTGGATACAGAAACAACTTCAGGAAAAGCAATGTTTATCCTTACTATTTGAGACTGGCCGTTTGATAAAGACAATATATTTTATTCATCACAATACTCAAATAGAGACTATCAGTTTTTACATATTAGCCATTTTGCTGTGGTGTAAAGGTAATCTAGAAATAAGTAGCAATAGTTCTACATGACAACAATAAATTTATTTTATATATATACAGGCAGATATACAAAGAATATATACAAAAATTTAGTCCAATCATTTATGGGTAACATTTTTTGGTTAGCACCATTTAATTTCATTTAAAGAAAATATAAGATAGTTTGTTTCCTAAGGATGTGGCAGCATTCATTACATTGGATCTTAGGTCCAGCAAAAAGCTGCAGAAAAGCTCTATTCATCATATTTTCAGAGCTATGAAAGAGGTAGAGGTTTTGAAAATTAACCTTTTTATGTCCTTTTGGATTCTATTGGCTGTGACTTTTATTCATTAACTTGTTTCTCCATCTCGTCTCGAATTCAGGTGATCACATATTGTTAGGCACAATACACATCTTTGAATTTTAACCAGGATAAAAACTGGGATTAACAAGGGGATTTGACAATAAAAACAGCTGTTCAAATATTGCCATGAAGTTCAAGAAAATGAATTTTTATTCTTTGCTTTCCATACAGCACAATATAACACTTCATTCTCAGTAGAGTTATTATTATTGGACAAAATTGCTATTATTGAAATACTAATCCATTTAACATAAGTTAATAATAATTTGCAGCAGGGATTTAATAAAAGTAATAAACACTGGAGAAGTCTCGCTGGTAAGATTGGACCTTTCCAATACTGGACAAGAAAGAAGTTCAGAAACACAGACCAAAGAATGAGAAAATCAATGACAATGCTAAACGTATTACACCTTAAAGATGATAAAGACAGATTATATGTAACTGGAAAAGACAAAGGAAGAGGACATCAAGAAATGTGTGCAACCCAGTGGATGGCTTGAAGAATATACAAACCACTATGAAGAAAGATAATAATAAAAGCAAAAAGAACATAAAAAGCAGGAATTACTAAATTGAGAAAATAGAAATGGGAAGAAAAACAATGTGGATATTTCAGATGCCAAACTAAGAATATGGCACTTGAGATAACCTGAGCATGGCTATTAAGAGGAAACCTAAAAAGAGAAATAGAATCATTATTATTAGCTGCCCTAAATAATATTATAAGAATTATGTAAAAGGTAGAATTGATATAACCTGAGCGAATAGCATGAATAGATTATATGCAGGGAGAGATGAAACAGTAAGCCACATAACAAGGGAATATGATAAAATAGCTCAGAAATAGTACATGAATGAATGAGGAGAGTGATCCACTTGGAATTGGGCAAGCAAGTAAAATTTGATCATTCTGAAAAATGGTTTATGCACAAACCAGAAATTATCAAAGAAAATAAGAATTACTATGTTCTCTCAGATTTTGAGATAAAAATGAATCACCCAATACTGTACAAGATGAAACCTAGTTGTAATCAATATGAACATGTCAGCTTGTTGACTTCACTGTTCCTGCAGAAGATAGAGTTATGTGGTGCACTCAATAAGTTTCCAGACTTTTTTTTTTTTTGTACAGGCTTTTAAAATTGTTGTAGACTCTTGAAAATTCACTATGTTATTGCTATACATCTTATGAGATGACTAACCAATTTTTCTGATTTCAGGTTCAAATCAACAGCTACAGCAGCAATTGGAATACACCCTACTAAAGCCTGATTGTCACAGCTGGTGAATTTCAAAAATGCAATCTGGATGTGAGGAAGAACGATATGCAATAAAATTCCATTTTAAACTTGGAAAAAATGCCTCAGAAATCTATGGAATACTTCAGAATGCTTTTGGAGCATCTTGCATGAATCGAGCATCAGTTTTTGAGTGGCATAAGAGATTCAAGGAAGGCAGGGAGTCTGTGAGGGATGATAAGAGGTGTGGGAGGAGTAAGGAAGTCAATACACCAGAGCTGATTGGCCAAAGGGTTTCGGGTTAGGGTTACTATGTTGAGGTTTTAAGGGAATTCGGCCAGAGATTTCGTCAGAAGAGGCCAGCACTCTTTAAATCGGGTCAGTGACATTTCCACCAGGACAATACACCAGTCTACAACTCCATCTTTGTCACAGACTATTTGACCAAGATGGGCATCAAGACAGTTCCTCATCCTCCCTATAGTCGAGACCTTGCTCCCTGTGACTTTTGCTTATTCCCTAAGCTCAGAAGCTGTCGTTATGAGACAACTGAGGAGATGAAAGAGGCTGTGACAAAGGTTATTGACACAGTCAAACAAGAGCACTTCCATGGGGCCTTCCAGGATTTTTTGGAATGGTACAACAAGTGCATTGTAGCCAAAGGAGATTACTTTGAAAGGGACTAGAGTTTCATGTGTGTGCTATCAATAAAAGTGCCCATACGAAAAAGTCTGAAAACTCATTTTATGATCCTCGTAGATTAAAGGAATGTTAAAAGCATGAGAAATATTCAGATATTCACAGAGAGTTAAAACAAAATTATGGAATATGAAAGTGACAGCAATACTAATCATAGTAGGAGCATTCAGAGCAATCACCAAGAACCTAGAAAAGAGAAAGGAGGAACTAGAAATCCAAGGAAGAATTGAGACAGTTTAAACCACAGCTCTGCTGAGATTGGCAAAAATTCTTCAAATAGTCTTTGAGAAGTGAGAATTCTTGCTGTCACTTGGACTTCAGTGATAACCACCAGTTGCTAACGGTATGAAATATTTGTAAGGAGTAAAATATAATAATGATAATGATGATGATAATAATGTAATTGGTGCACTTACTAGAGTCACTGAAGGATTGATACAAGGACTGGAGGACTTGGAAATAAGAGGAGATAATCCTAACTTCAGTATTAAGATTGGTCAGAATGCTGAGAAGAGTCCTGGAGACCTTGAGGAGACTTGCTGTCATGAGAAACCATCAGCTAACACAGGTGTGGAAAAACTCTGAAAAGAGTAAAATAATAATAATAATTGAGATTTTAGGATTTTGAGATGCAAATGGATCATCTAATCCAATCCAGAAGCCCAGATATAGTGAAAAAAAGAACTTGTCATCACATGGATTTCGCTGTTCCAGCAGGCCATAAATTGAAAGTGACAGAAAGCAAAAAGATATGCAAATACTTGGACCTTGCCAGAGAACTAAAGAAGCTGTGGAACATGAGGTTGATGGTGATACCAATTGTAATTGGTTTGTTTGGAATGGTCTGTAAAGGCTTGGTAAAAACTTTGGAGGAATTGGAAATCAGAACGGTTCCAAAAGGCTTGGTTAGAGGATTGAAATGATTGATCAACAGAGGAAGAATCGAAACTTCAGAAAACTTGAGAAGACTTGCAGCCACACAGAATTCTGTGAAAGATCACAAATTAAAACTGGTACAAAAAAAACCTAAGGAGTAAAAAAAACTCTCAAAAGAGTAAAATAATGAAAATAATCATGAAGAAGAAAAAGAAAAGAGTTCAGTAGAAATTAAAAAAAAAAAAACAAGAAAAGAGTACCTCAGATGACTGAAAAGACTTCTTGAAATCAAGATTTTCAGCAGAAATCTCATGACAGCTATAAACACCTTGTATGATACTCGAAAACATTCTTAAAATGAACAAGGAAGAAACTCAGTCAAGTGGACCAGAGAACAAAATGTTGATGAAGATGCTCAAGACCTTACATCTAAGTAATGACATAGTCAAACTATATGTATCATGAAAAGAAAGAGCAAGTGAACTTGCTAACATTGTAGATCACATGGATGCATCAATACAAGGACCCAAGGACTACATTTAAAAAAAAGACTAATAACGGTGGCCAGTAACAGCACTGACATCATCAGCACTGACAAAACAACAACAAAAATAGGGAACAGAAATGGGAAGAAAAAGAACTGTATGAATATTTTAAGCAACAAACTGGTGAATTCTCACATGAGAAGACCTGTACATGACTATGAAAGGGAAAATAAATCTCTTCTAATAGCAGCACAAAGCAATGCCATAAGGACCAATTATATTAAAGCAAAAATCAATAATGCACTACTAAGTTATGTGGTGACAAAGACTAAATAATTAATCACATAGAAAGCAAATGTCGCAAACTAGTGCAAAAGGAGTTTAAGACTTAACAAGACTGGATAGAAAAGAGGATCCACTGGGAATTGTGCAAAAAATTGAAATTTGACCATACAGCCAAATGGTATATATAAGAATACATCTTAAAGAATGAGGTTCATGAAATTCTTTGAGATTTTGAGATACAATAGATCACCTAATCTAGCTCAGAAGATCAAACCAACTGTTTATTAACAAAAAAAGGAGAATTTGCTGTATAGTGGATTTTGCTGTTCCTGCAGACCACAGAGTGAAAATAAAAGAAATAAAAAAAGAAACATATACATAGACCTTGCCAGAGAACTAAGAAAGCTGTAGAACATGAGGGTGATGGTAATACCAATGTTAGAAGGTGCTCTTGGAACGGTCCCAAAAGGCTTGAAAAGGGAATTGAAACAATTGGAAATCAGAGAAAGAATCAAGACTATCCAGATTCCAGAATTGCTGAGATCATCCAGAATACTCACAAGAATCCAAGAGACCTGATTAGACTTATTGTCACTCTGACTCCAGCTAAAGATCATCAGGTAATGCTGGTGTGAAAAACTTGCAAAGAGTAAACTGATAATAGTATTATATAGCTTTAAAATACAACCTTCCTCTTCAAAATCTTTCTTATTTTAGATATTCTTGACAAGAATATAAGCTATAACAAAATTTGAAGACATACTAGTGGTTGATATTATTTACTATGTATTGGCTAAAGAGAAAGTATAAAAGTATGTTTCTCAGCTTTAGGAAGGTATCCACCAAGGCAGCAGCTCTCCATTGCACTTTGGATTGATTAATCCTTATTGCTTGAGGTGCTCCTTAAGGGTAATTCCAGATCAATTCTTGTTGAGTTATTTTATATAAAAGTTAGTTTAACAATTATGGTTCCAATTACATACAGTACAAACATCTATCTTCATAATTATTTTAGATATGTAAAAACTGCATGCTTTTAATATTAATATTTTTAAGAGCCAATATATTAATAAAGTTCACAATTACTTTCAACAGGTAAATTGAATAACCAGAAATCCAGCAAACACCTGCGTGCAACATATGGAACCACTGGACTGCTATTTTGACCTTAATAATTCAATTTACAATATTATTCCTCTACTTGAAAAAAAGAAAATGTAGTTACAACCATTTAAGAGTCAAGAACATTCTAAGGTTTATGCATGAAAAATATTTTAAGAACTATCCATGTTGCTACATAAATAAATGGATTTATTGACCATAGAAAGTAGTGAATGTTTTTAGTCTTGATATTTCTTTACAATGGATTGGTTAGTTGGTTGGTTGGATTTTATGGTATATCAACCTTTGCAGTTTATTCAATGCCGAATCCATTTTTATACAAATAATTAGTTCTATTTCAAACAATTCAGTTTAGCATTCAGAAACAGTTTCATTTCAAACAATTCGGCTGAGTATAAGTACACAGTTTAATTGTCAAAAACATTTCTATTTCATGTTATTCAGTTTAGTCCAATAGTTCTAATCAAAAGAATTCAGTTTAGCATAAGTACGCAGTTTAAATATCAAAACAGTTCTATTTCAAGTAATTCAGTTTAGCATAAGTACGTCGTTTAGTTCTATTTGACTCATAGATAGGCGCTACCACTCTCAGCTAAAGTGGACCTGGGAGCAATGGCAATGAAGGGGTGCTTCACATACCCCAAAGCTCCAGCATCACTGGAACCTCGCCATCAAATTGTTTAGTGTCATATCCAGGGCACTCGTCAGGGGAGGGGGTGGATCTTACCTCTCTTCATAGGTGTAGTCAGTGAATTCTATAGCCCTAGCCGACTTGGCAACTCTACAATGGAATTATTCAAAGAGATCTCATAGACTTTAGATGAAGCAGTTTTGTATTGATAATTTCTTCTGTTTGAGGGGTACTCAGAGATATATCTAAGTTCCTGTTGCTGTGAAACTTGGTTCAGGAATTATGCTTTCTGAATTCAGTGAATTACATTACCGAGTAAAATAGAGATTTTGTTATCTAACTCAAAAGCTAGATAGTACACAAAAGGTGTTTATTCATTTTTGACAGCTCTTCAGTTATAGAGAATAGATTTAGTCTCACAAATGTACCTCATGTTGATTATTCACTTTACAGAAATCTTTGTAAGTATTTTCTATTTTTTCTGTCAAAATTATTTTTCATGAAAATTTTTTTTTTCCCTTCTTTCCTATCCAGATCTTTATTTTGTTTTAGGATTTGCAATAATAATAATAATAATAGAAAAGAAAAGATAGAAGTCTGCAAGTGCCTTTCTATAGACACCCTTGTTCAAAGTTTAAATATGTCATTCTGATCGAGAAGAAATCTTTTTTGTCTTTTAAATGTCGGCAATGGCATTCTTGTGTCAGTTTGCACTTTGGACGTAGCAGACATTCAAAAGTATTTTTGGAAGGCGGTATGAAGAAGGGGTTGAGAGCAGGAAATATTTGTCACGTCTTCGGAGATGCCAATAAAATCATGACCAAACTGTTATTTCCTGCAACATGAATACAAAGGAAAAGCACATCAAGATTTTGATTCTTTATAATATTGACTCTCTTTTATTTTTATTTGAGTAATATCTAACACTAAGGATGCAATCATACTCACAGTAGTACAAAATAACTGACATTTACTCTAAATTCCTTGAAGATAACCAATACTTTCAATTGTTCAGGAAATATCAGTACTAACTGTTAGGATTCCTACAAAATTTTCAATCTAACTAATATCTCTTGTGATAAAAATAATGATATTAAAGAAGACAGTTTCACCACATTCAATGGTTTGCATTATTAAAAAATAATTTTTGAAATTAAAACCTGCTTTGGTTTTGTTTGGTTTGGTTTCTTTGTTTAATGGCATATCAAACTTCATGGGTAATTCAATGCCAAAGCCATCCATCCTTGTAGAAGGACAGTAGTGGTACTATTTAACCCATAACTGCAAGGATAAGAAGGTTCAGCTCTTTAACCTAGGTAGGAGAAACAGTCTTGGAGAAGGAAAATTCTGAATTTAAAACCAACTGCAAAACTGATCAAAGGAACAGGAAATCAGCACTGCTTTTTTTCTCCAAAGATTTAAAACTAAATGCTTTTTCTTGTGAAAGGAAGACAACACTGAAAAGTTTAGATTTTTAAGATTGATCAGTCTTTGAATTGAACACATTGTACCTTGTTCTGTGAAGACCTATCTGACCCCTGATGATCTTTTTTATAACGGGTTTATGAAAAAGGTCATCGAGGTTCAAAGAAGTCTTCACAGAACAAGGTACAATGTGTTAGATTTAAAGACTGATCACTTTTAAAAATCTAAACTTTTCAGTTGTTGTCCTTATAAAAAGCATTTAGTTTTATATCTTTCAATTCAAAGAGTAAGAATTAAATACTAAAGAATTAAAGGTTTTATAAAAGAATTAAATATTTCATAATGTTTTTGAGGTTCACACTCAGATTTCTAATATATGAAAGCAAAAAATTATTCAATGGATCCGTATTAAAACTGATGTGAGGTATTTTAATTAAACTTTTTCTTGTTTTGATCAAATTATCTGAGAGCAGTAATCTTATAATAAGTACCTCCAAAAATAATCAATTGTATTGCTATGTTATATGCTTCCTCTTTATATATATATATATATATATATTAATGACATAAATACAAAGGCAGTGGTTCACTCACTTGATGGCAACACCAACTTCTTTGATATTGCCCCTCATGTCTTGCAAAGAGATACCTTAGCATAATATATGCTTATTATCTACTTGCATGTTGTACAATGAATGTGTATAGACCTAATAAAAGAAAATGGTTTTACATTAAGAAAGGAAAGAAGCAGACAATATCTCACAGAAACTCTGACAGATCAAGACTATATAGATCTAGCATTTCTCACAAATGCATCTGCTTAAGCCAAATCCCAACTGCATAGCCTGGAGCAAGCAACTGGAGGATTTGACCTCTATGTGAACACAAATAAAACAGAATTCATATGCTTTAAACAAGGAGACATTTCCACCGTAAGTGGTAAACCTCTGCAATTAGTTGACCAGTTCACATACCTCAGTAGCAATATATCATTAACTGAAAGTGATATCAACATATGCATAGCCCAGGTGTCAACTGCTATCAACAGATTATTGCTCATGTGAAAATATGATCTCTTGATAAAATAAAATGGGATTTCTTTCAAACTGTCACTATTTCAGTACTATTGTAAGGATGCACCAGGGGACACTAAAGAAATGCATTAAGAAAAAGCTAGATGGTGATTCCATAAGAATGCTCCACGCTATTTTGAATGAATCCTGGGAGCAACATCCCAAAAAATAGCAGTTGTATACCACTCACGTTCCCTCTCACAAACCATTAAAATAAGACAAATAAGACATACTGGACAGTGCTAGAAAAGTAAGGATGAACTCATAAGTTACATTCTCTTGTGGAATCCTACATGGTATGAGCCAGTATTGACTGACCAACATAGACTTATATACATCTGTTCTATGTGGATACTGGATGCAGTCTAGAGGACCTGTTGGGAGCATTAGATGATAAGGATGGAAGGCAAGATAGAGTCAGAAAATTCCATGCTCTCAGTAGAACTTGATAGATGAAGAAAAAATAACCACTGAAAGATTACCATCACTCAAATTCAAACCAAATGTCCAAACAGTATTGCCCTTCATGCAGGTCTACTAGGTGGACAGTCTGCTGGGATAGGTGCTCTGACCACAGTGTTCAAAAAATTAGTATCAAAACATTGCTGATTTTTTTAAAGTATACTTATTTAGAGCCAAGGTTACTTTTAACATTGCAACTTTTGACATTAGAACATTAAATACAATAAATCAGCTTATGCGTAAGTAATTTGGCTGATAATAGTTGAGGGTGACCCGAAGACTCCCATTTCAATAGCTATTACACCAAGGTGCAGGGAAGGTCACTACTTTTTTCCCAGGAAGGATCCACTTACCCTTGATCCATACCTTAGAATGTTGAGTGTTAAGCAAGGAGGCATCAAGTACCATTTTTTGAATCTTTGATGTGACTTGACTAGGGATTGAACCCCAGTCTCCTGGATCATTGGTGAACAGTCTACCACTGTGCCATGGAACATAAATATTACCATAATGAACTAGACTTAAAATACCATGAATCTGATAATGGAGGGACATTTGTGTCAGTATCCTGAAGGAAAAAATCTATCAATGCTCCCAATGGAAGTATAAAAATTCTTCTAAGTTCGCATGCTTTAAAAGTATTAAACAGCATAGAGAAAATCAAATCAAAAATTAGGAGTGCTACATTTAATAGTAACCCTTACATAACAATCATTTCATACTATAATCTTGCTAATGCCAATGATGAAGCGGACATCACCAACCTCTGTTATGAGCTATCATCTCTTGTTGTAACATATTAACCTTGACAGCATGTTAGTTGTGGATTTCAAAACAGGATGTTGCACCTGTGTCTTAAAGTAAACAAGGGACACCAGAAATGAATCCCGTGAATTGAGCCAGAAGGAAATATGTGTAGGCGTCCAGAAAATATACAATGACAGGGAAGTCAGGTAGTCACTCAGTTAGAGAACAGTCAGTGAGTAGATACATCAGTCCAGAGGAGGGTGCAGGTGGACCCAAGGCTAAGAACCAGTCACACATCAATTTCTCATGAAAGAAACAAAGCTCTGAATATGTCTATCTCTATGTGGTGTCAACAATAGCAGTCTTCCATGTCTATCTCCCATACACACAATCATTACACTGTTTCAATTAAAGGAGTTTATGTTTTTATAAACAAATGTTATGGCATCTGCATTCGTGATACAACATTGTTAAACTCATTCCAAAACACAACGCTCTAATCATCGGTGGAGACATTGATGTTCATATAGGCTAATGAGAAAATAATAAATTCTATTTACTCAAATCTTCAAACAGAAACGATATGTTTTCTCTTAAGAACAAGCTTTTATATTGAAACACTAAATACCAAAAAAAGGAAGAGAAAACCATGGACTTACACTTAACCAGATAACTCATAAGCACAGTTGTAACATATTGACCCTCGACTCAGCCGTCAATCAAGAAACAGGTGCATCTGGTCAAAGATATCAAGGTATCACCTTGACCTATGGACGGGTTGAATTTGGTGCAATTGCGACGCCCACAGGAAGCAGATGGGTGTCAAACAATTATATAACCAGGTGCCACAGATGGCTTGAATTAGTTGGAGTCAGTTGCAGTTGGAGTTCAAGCTGCAGTTCGTGGCAGTGAGAACCAGCTCCAGACAGAGGGCTTGGGCCCTCAGGACCCTGGTTGAGCAGCCCAGCAGAATGAGGAAGAAGTGCTGCTATAATCAGAGGAACTTGGGGTCAATATGTTGCAGTCTGTTCTGTCTCCAACTCACCTCTCACACATAACCCTTTCGCAACCCTTTCGAGAATAAAGTGTGAGAGGTATATTTTTTCTAAAGAAGTGTGTTTGAAAATAAAATACCTGGAAGCCAAAATATCTATTTTCTTTCTGGAAGACAAAATACCAATGAATGATAAGGAAATTTGATGACATGCTTCTTCAATTATGCAACATTGTTTATAATGAAAACACTAAAGAGAAATGGATGAAAGGTTACATCCTCCTCTTCCCAACAAAATAAGAAGTAAATTTCAAACCACATTACCCCACATACACATGCAAAAAAATCCCCAACACACACACACACACACACACACATAGTGGAAAAATAACTATTAGTGAAATCCAAAACCGCTCCAATGCACACACACACACACACACACACACACAATAAACAATGACAAAAACAAATCAAATATCAAAGAGGGGTAAAGCAAAGGTAAACACACTCTAAGGAAAAGAGAGGAAAACCTCCATATAAACCAATAACCAACTGAAAATCATTCAAACTGCAAACACAAGTGAGTTCAAGTCTCATTGAGTACCCCATTAATAAGGCCTTGTGCCATATATGTTCTCTGACAAAAGCTACAAGCTGGAAACATACACAGATGTAAGAACGAAATAAATAAATAGATAAATTCAAAAAATACAAATCTCTTCATGGACCTAATTATTTCAAAAAAATACATATATATATATATATATATATAATGTTCGTATGTATAATGTAATATTTATCATCATAGAAAATGGACACAATGGCTCAAGTTCAAATTTTGGATGAGGCTGACTGCATTGCATATAGCACTAATATCTCTGAAAATGATATGCATCCAACTATTCTCCGTACAGTTAGGGTTGGGTTCTTTAATCTTGATATGGCAAATGGTCTAGGAGAAGGAAACCTTTGAATTCAAACTAGCTGTACCTCACTTAAAATTGACCTTGTGCCAGCTGCTCTAGGAGAGGGAAAACTCTGAATAACTCAATCTGTTAAACTCCACTTAAAAACTGACCTTGTTTTGCATCCTGCTCATGTGGAGATGTTGGAAAATTTTGATAAACTCATCCACCATTTCCAACCTGAAACCAAGACACTTATCAGGAAACTTGAAAGGATCTTAATAAAATTATATAGACAAAATGTATCTTTAATATTTACTCAAACATGCTTAAATGAAATATTGCTTCTTAACCACACACACACATGTATATATATATATATATATATATATATAATTGAATAACTCAACAAACCAACATTATGAATTTATTTCCGTTACTGACTCTATAAGAGAAACAACTTCTTCAGATAGCCATCACACAAAATTGCTAGCACTAAATTCTAGCCCGTGTCTATTTGTCCACTAACTTTTTTTCTTTCTTTTTTTTGTAAACAGGTAAGAGTCCTTAGAAAAGATATTAAAAAAAATTTCTTTCCATTGTGTAATGGCTATCTCTTATAGAGTCAGCAGCTGAAATAAATTTATAATAGCCAAATGATGCTTTGTTGAGATTTTTTCAATCATGGAATTTGCTTGAAAGAAATTAATTAATTAATTATTATACATTGAGCACTTTTGGAGATATATATAAGAATCGTCATATATTCTCAAAGAGAATCATTCCCAACTCATATTCTTTGGATATTTTAATCACACATACTCCAAGACAAAAATATAAGATCAACTTCAAAAATGAAGAAAAAGATATTGTTTACAATTTTTAAACAATGAAAATCAGATATATGAAAGATAAGGTTAAAAGATATTTGAATATAAATATGAAGAAATTTCAATTCATTTATATTAGTATATTAGCATTTATGCAAAATTTAAAAATTTATTTTTGGCATAAATATAAGACTACCAATAGAAACTAAAAAAAAGGGCTTAATTTAATTGAAAATTTATTATGTGTAGTCTACAAAATATAAAAGCTATTAAAACTCTAATACTTAAAATACTCAAAATCATAAATGGCTAAAGGAACTAAATTATATGTATTTAAGGAAGGTGAGATTACAGCTCTGAAAAGAGTCAGAAAATCACAGAGAGAAATTTCAAAGGCCTAAGGATGCAGTAAAACCATTATCTGCAAATGCTGGAAAAGTCCAAATAAGTATGGAACAAGAAAACTGACTGGCTGGTCAGAAAAATAATCGCCACTGTTCAAAAGAAGAATTGTTCATGAAGTAAAAAAGAAAACTCCGTCAACATCAAAAATATTGAAATCTTACTCCTGGCAGTACAAGAACAATGGAAAAATTAAATATAAGAAAAGAATTCATTGACCAAATTAAACTATGAAGCACAAAGAGGAATGACTTGAATATGCTCATCCATATCAAACCATGAGTGCTATTAGCGAAAAGTTGTTTTCTCAGATGACAAGAAATTCAATTTAGACTGTCCAGATGGCTTTCAGATATACTGGGACACAAAAAATTTTCCAGAAGAGAATTACACAACAAAGCATAGAGGAGAAGGATCTTTTATGATCTGGTGGTGGGGAGAGCTTTTTCATCTTCAGGAAAACTAAAACTACAATTTGTCAATTGTCAACAAAATGTAGCAGATGCTAAAGGATTTATCTCCCGCACAAGAAGGGCACTGTCTATGTGGAGAAGAATGGATTTTTCAGCAAGATAATACTGCTATCCACAATGCATCAATGACAAAGAAGTACTTGCTTGAACAAAAAATAAAACTTCTTGACCATCCAGCATGCTCTCCAGACCTCAATCCAATTGAAAATCTGTGGGGATTGTTTGTTGCAAAAGTTTATGAAGGAGGCCATCAGTACTCAGCAATTTCTGAGCTCAAAATTGCAATCTTACATGCAACAGAAAAATATCTTTGGTTCAACTTCAGAAACTAGTTGATAGTATGCCTAGCCAAATTTTGAGGTCATCAAAGCTAATGGCAGATCTACAAAATATTAAATAAAAGATTTGCCTTTATATTCTATAATACTGCTCATTGGTCTTATCTTTATATCAAAACAAAATTTAAAAATTAAGTATAAATGCTAATATACATATAAAAAATGTACTGAATTTTTTCATATTCTAAATTTAATTATCTCTATGCCTTATCTTTCATATATTTGATTTTCATAATATAAAAATTGTAAACAATATCTTTTTCTTCATTTTTGAGGGTGGTCTTATATTTTTGTCCAGGGGTGTATATATATATATATATATATATATATATATATATATATATATATTATTTCCTTCCTTTGATTATCCCTCCTATCTGGTTTTAATTTATTTTATTTTTATATTGGATCTGATGAAGTCCTGTTAAAGATTATTTTAGAGTCTTTGATTCATATCAATGCTCCTAACAGGATGGAAATAAATTTATTTTGCTAATGTGACTAAATAGTGTTTTTTTCTTTAAATAATATTATTTGCTCTGTGAATTTATTTACATTTAGCTCTTTACCAGGAATATTTAAATATTCGAAATTTGAATAATTTATTTGTCCCGATGGAATAGTTCCCTACTTGTTTCAGCAAGGTAAAGAATATTATTATAATCTTTGTCTCTTCAGTTTTCAAAAAAAGGTCACTAGGAAGAAAATTAGTCTGGTAAGCATTTGCTCTGACACATCATCATTTTATTGTGTAGGTTGGCAAGATGTGCAAACATATTCATTTACATTCTAAAATGAAAAAATGATAAAGATTCCACAATTTTGTGATAAGACATCATAAGAGGTGAAGGTGAAAATTTCTAAGCTTATTCAAGAATGGAATGAAATGAAATTTGATATTCCATATATTCATCTTTCAGATATAAGGATTCAAATTTCTTTAACTCTTCAAAAAAATCAAAAATCAAATGAAAACTACAAAATTCCCTTCCTGTTCAGTGCAAGAACTTTTCAACCCCATCTTTTGTATATATATATATATATATATATATATATGATAAATGAATATATATTAATTTTTATATAGATTTAATAACAAGGATGCTTATCTGCAACAGTCAGATAAAGACTATGAAACTAGTAGTTACAGATAAGCATTTACGCTATTAAATATATATAAAAACTAATATATATTTATTTATTATTATATTATATAAGAGCTCTATCACAAATATTGAGTACTATCCAAACCCCACCAAGTGAGATAGTGACAATCATACACTGTCATATATATATATATATATATATATATATATAGTAAAGTAACTTCAAAATCAAATTAGAACAGAAATATATAAATTACAGCAGGCAGTTTCATGTTTTCATTCAATCAGGAAACCATCTATTTATCCATTAATCAATCAATCTATCAGTCTGTCTATCTGTCTATCTATCTCTCACTATATATAAATGTGTGTGTGTGTGTATTTCTATAAAAAATGTAAACTCCTCAATATTGTTTGGAATTTGCATATAGCAAAAATTAGTTTAATCTCACAAAAATATTTGTTTTGAGACGATTCAAAATGATGGCATGTCAAACAGAGTGCTTAAGTCTGTTATCAAATTTTTGCTGGCTGAGAAGTGCAAACTATGTGAAATTCACAAAAGAAAGTGGGATGTGTTCTAAGAAGCAGGTTTTATGAAAATAACATTTACAAATGAACTAAACATGAATTTTCCGCAGTGAATCTAAACACACTGACTCTTCAGGAAAAAAAATTCCATTTGCAGAAGTCAGTAAAGAAGGTCATGCTGACAGTCTTAAAAGACATGAAATAACTTATGACTAATGATTTCCTAAAAAAATGTACCTTTAAACAATACTTCCTGCTGCTAACTTCTCGTGCAAAAATTACCATATTCATTAAATTATCCTTGTGTACTTGTGTATATATATATATATATATATATATATATATATATATATATACATTAAGTAAGTTGGCGACCGTAGTCAAGGGCGACCTTTCCAATAGCTACTACACCGAGGTGTAGGGGAGGATGAAACTCCTTTCCCTGGATTGCTCCACTTTACCCTTGATACGTATCTTATATTGCCGAGCGTTAAGCTAGGAGGTATCAAGTACCATTTTTAAAGTCTTTGGTATGACGTGACCTGGGATTGAACCCAGGTCTCCTATACCATTGGCAAACTCTCTACCCACTAGGCCAATATGTGTGTGTGTGTATAAAGTTGGGAGTTGTTTTTGTATTTGTATGCATAAAACATACAAAAACATAGATAAATGTTGAGTTTCTTAAAAGTGAAAAAAATTTTTAAATTTTATTCCATTATTTGCTTCTGGTTTGTAACAAAAACTTTTCAGTGACCTCTTTTAAGTCTCTTTCTCTCTCTCTCTATATATATATATATCATCATCATCATCATCATCATGTTGTGCCGCCAGCACGGATATCCCTGATCCTTTCTCGCTACTTCTCCCTATCGTTCATCACCTCTGGCAGGTCTTCAAGGCTACATCGCATATCTCACATAGCTGCTGTATGTATGTTCGAGCTGGCCGTCCTACTTTTGCTTGGCAATATGTGGGGGTCCATTGGAGTACATCACTTATGAGCTCGTCCCTGCTTTTCCAGCAGCATCCTGCATGTCTGGTTCTTTTAACTTGGATAGTTTTTGTGATGGGAGGTAGGTGGCCGTATAGTTGGTGCCTTGTGGGGTGTTTCTTCCTGGACTGGTTCAATATTGCTCGCAGCATTCTTGTGTAATTGCCGTCTAGCTTTTTCTCCAGCTGTTTTGTTAGCATCCAAGTAGTGCATCCATATAGCAGTATCAATACAACTGCTGCTTGGAAGAAACTGCGTTTCAGTTTATCAGTTAGGTCTGACTTCCATATGATCGATAGCCTATCGATAGCTGTCCATGCCTTCGTTAGCCGCATGTCTTTTTTGGTTGATGAGACACTGCTTCCTAGGTAGATGAGCTTGTCTACCAGTTTCTGAGAGCTTCCATCTAGTGTGGAAATGTCGCCTGTTTGATTAAAGCACATGTATTCAGTTTTATGTGCAGTGACATGGAGGCTGATGCCTGTAGCAGCTTGTTCCAAACTATGCAGTAGTGTTTCAGCTTGGTTGGGTGATATATATACATTGTGTAAAATAACTTTAAAATGAAATTTAACAAATGAGAAAAATTTAAAAATGAATTTAGGACAAAAACATATAAATCACAATTGGTAATTTCATATTTTTATAATTTTCAGGAGATAATGGAAGCCTGTGTGTTTGTTTGTGTGTGTGTGTGTGTGTGTGTGTGTGCAATTGCCTATGTGCATGTGTACATGTGTGTGCATGATATGCATATGTGTGAGTGCACATTTGTGTGTGAATTAGTCAGCCAAATATATGAATCTATAGATATCTATATGTAATATAGTGTAAGAGAATGATTAATTAATATTTAAATAAGCAAGATAAAGTAAACAAGAACATAAAACCATGTAATGTGGTACAAAGCTTGGTCAGGTACAAGGTTAAAATAATGAGATGCCCATGAGCAACCAGATACTGGGAGATATATAGGTTTGTTTGAATATGTATGTAAAACTTTTCTATCTAGGAGCAAAGTGTAGTATAAACCTTATCTTGTTCTGGAATTTGTTAGGTTTTCTTACTGAGAAACCTTGATAATAATATTATGTGGGAAGAATATGGGAAAATTAAGACTGAAGAGGAGAGGAAAAAGTTTCAGGTAAGAAAGCTTATGAAAAATGAGAGGAAAACCTGGTGAAAGGAAAAAATAAATTGGGGCTGAAAGAAAGACATAAAAAACCTGGTTGCTGGTTGGATATTAAGAGATGCATATTTACCAACCCCTCCACTCAGGCAGGATATGACACAAGGTCAATTTTTTTTTAAGCAGAGTTTAACAGGTTTGAATTCAGAGTTTTCCTTCTCCAAGACTAGTTGCCTCTCCAAGGCTGAAGAACCTAGTCTGCCCTACTATTTACCCATAGCTGGAGGGAGAATAATTGGATTCATACCTTTCCCAAGGGTATTAGTTCTATATGAAATGCAATCAGTCTTGTCCAGGATTTGAACTCGTATCACCATGTCCATTTCCTATGACGATAACCATTACACCACGGGATATCAAGAGATGAGTAAGAATAGATAAAACCTGGTAGGAATGAGATGGTATAAAAAATTCCAGTAGATTAAAATCCTTAATAGTGAGATAGAGCAGTAGACCACAGAGTGAAAAGGAAAGAAAGAGAAAAGATAGACAAATATTTCGATCTTGCCAGAGAGCAAAAAGAGCAGTTAAATATAGGGGTGATGGTAATACCAGCTTAGGAAAAAGACTGGAGAAATTTGAAATCAGAAAAAGAATCAAGACCATCCAAATGACAGCATTGTTAGGATAGGCTAAGATACTCAGAAGAGTCCTGGAGATCTGAGGAGACTCGCTGTCACTTAGACTCCAGTGAAAGACCATCAGTTAAAACTTCTGTAAACACACACGGAGTGAAATAATCATAATTATAATAATCATAATAATACATAATGATAATAATAATAATAATAATACATCAATGTATGTGTTTGAATGTTTCAGCTTGTCATCACTTTCAAGAAATAATAAACCATTCTGTTTTGATTGTCAGAAAAGAAAGGAAGAAAAAGAACATTTTATATGTCAGAGAGAAAAAGAAAGTAAATATGATAAAAAGAAAGAAAAAACAAAGAAAGAAATGCAAGAAAGGAAGCTACAATACTATGCATCAGATACTTTTCATCTGCTTCAATAGAATGGAATGAAAGTAAAAAAAAAGGAGAAAAGAAAAGAAGGGAATATTGAATGAGAAAAATTAGAAGAGATGTTTAGAAAGAGAAAAGTAAAAGAGAGAACTGAAGAATGCTATTTTTGAAAATTCATCCAGGAAGTTTATTTTTACATTAAAAAAAAAAATAATGTGATATTTTATAATAAAATATTCCAAAAGTCAACAAATTATTCAATTTTAATAAAATTTTCATTACTTATAAATTAACTGATGAAAATAAACTGAAAACTAAATTGGAACTGGTCTAATTACCTTCATTTATTTGTTCATTTGCAAGGAAGCAAATAATGTTAAATAAATAAGGCAGGATACAAATCTATATAATTCGAAAAGTCTTTTTTTTTTCAAAAATTAGGCAAGTTTTATTTGCTGTTAATATTTAAAGAATATTATAAAAACTGGAATTTAATATTTAAAGAATATTATAAAAACTGGAATTTAATATTTAAAGAATATTATAAAAACTGGAATTTACAGGTACTACTACTACTACTACTATTACTACTACTACTACTAGCAATAGTAATTATGATAATGATATCTTGTTTACAGTTTCTTTGTTTTAATGGCATATCAACCTTCATGAGTTATTAAAAATCAAAGTTAACTGTGTAAAAGAACAGCAGTGGTACTATTTAGCCCATAGCTGGGCGGATAAGAGAGTTTATACCTTTTCCAAGAATATGACTCTAAAAATGAAATTGCTTGAGTAGAACTTGAACTCACTTATTACTGTGTAATATGACCAGCACATAATTCCCTATGCCATAAGGCTTCCTCCAAGAATAATGGAGTTCATGGGCCTTTAGATGTATACATAAAATAAGAAGATCCTCATAGATGATTAAATAAAATCAGCCAATCAAAATAGGGCAGAATAGGCAAAGTGTTTCCGGTAGGTGAGTATGTCTATGTACTGCATAAAAGTACAACCTCTTTATAACTTCCTACAAGGAATTTACTGATATATATATATATATATGAATTTGGGTTGGCATGCCTATTTCCAATGATGATAGCCATTTCACCACAAGCATATCTTTCTATCTATCGATATATATATATATATATATATAGAAGAGGTGTTCGTGGTGAAATGACTATCGACATTGGAACCCAAGTTCAAATCCTGAACAAGGCTTTTGGTATTTCACAGAGTATTAAGATTCTTGGGAAAGGTATGCATCCAACTATTCTCCCTCCTGTTATTGGTAAATAGTAGGGCAGACTGGACTCTTTAAACTTACTATGGCAACCAATCTAGCAGAAGAAAAACTATGAATTCAAACCTGCTAAAAAGTGTATTAAAAGAAGAAAAATACTTTTAACATACCTAAATATAAATGATGATAATAATGATAATATATCAGTGTCATAGATAACATTTAGATGTATAGATGAAATAAGCTTTGGTATAAAAGTCTGTAAAAATGATACATTTGATACAGCCTAATATATATAATAATAACAATATTAATAATATACTGAAGTCATTAGCTGTTTATGTGAAATTGTTTTGAGTAAAGATCTGTAAAAATATTAATACAAGGGACATACAATAAGTTTCCAAAACTTTTTTCGTATGTGCCTTTAAAATTGTCGTAGACTCTTGAAAATTCAATATGTTATTGCTATACATCTTATAGGATGACTGACCAACTTTTATGATTTCAGGTTCAAATTAACAGCCACAGAAGCAATTGGAATACACCCTACTAAAGCCTGATTGTCACAGATGGTGAATTTCAAAAATGCACTCTGACACTTTAGAAGAATGATATGTAATAAAATTCTGTTTTAAACTTGGAAAAAATGCCATGGAAATGTATGGAATGCTTCAGACTGCTTTTGAAGCATCTTGCATGAATTGTGCATCAGTTTTTGAGTGGCATAAGAGATTCAAGGAAGCCAGGGAGTCTGTGAGGGATGATGAGAGCTGTGGGAGGAGTAAGGAGCTCAGAACACCAGAGTTGATTGGCCAAAGGGTTAGGGTTAGGCTTAGGGTTACTATGTTGAGGTTTTAAGGGAGTTCAGCCAGAGATTCCGTTGGAAGAGACCAGCACTCTTCAAATCGGGTCAGTGGCATTTCCCCCAGGACAATGCACCAGTCCACATCTCCATCCTTGTCACAGACTATTTGACCAAGATGGGCATCAAGACAGTTGCTCACCCTCGCTATAGTCCAGACCTTGCTCCCTGTGACTTTTGGTTATTCCCTAAGCTCAGAGGCTGTCATTTTGAGACAATTGAGGAGATAAAAGAGGCTGTGACAAAGGTCATTGACATGCTCACATAAGAGGACTTCCACGGGGCCTTCCAGATGTTTTTTGGAACGGTGCAATAAGTGCATTGCAGCCAGAGGAGATTACTTTGAAAGGGACTAGAGTTTCATGTGTGTACTATCAATAAAAGTGCCCATACAAAAAAAGTCTGGAAACTTATTGCATGCACCTCGTACTTCTGATATACTCTAATATACATCATAATTTCAATGATTATCAATTATATTGTTGATATATAGTCTTAAAATGTATTCATTAAAATCAGGAATGTAGTCTGTACAAAACGAACACTCTAATATTACACTGGTGCTCTAGTGTCACAAATCCTCATTGGAGATTATTTACGGCAAGTTAAGAGTCTGTATTTGTGATGGAAATTCTAACACTGTAATAATTTTAGACCTGATTCATTAACTCTTAGCTTTCTATAATTCATTTTCAGTACATTTGTTGTGTAGCCAAATCACAAAACTAATATTAATCAATGTTTGATTGCTTACTGTTAAAAAAAGAAAATAAGTGAGTGACACATTGATTTACATAGTTACCCATTTTTTGTCATTCTCCTCAAAATTTTTATGGGACTGAGCCAGCAGTTTGAGAGATTCTTTACAGGAAGCAAATAGCCCATAGTAATAAAACTAATGATGAGAGTTACAATAATGATGGCAATAAAACTACAGCAGCAGAAATAATAGTGCCACAAAATGGAGTTATTAACTATTCATGCTCTGATATTTCTGCACAATATACAGAAAAAAAAAGAAGAAAAATTAGCATCTTTTGAAATAAAAAATAGAGATGAAAATTAAATTTGAATAGTTGAGAAAGAAATGATCATTATAATTTTTTCCTCCTCCTCCCATCCTGCAAAAAAAAAAAAAGAAAATGAACAAATAAAAGTAAAATAAACAGATAAAGAAAAGAAAATAAGGTAAAGAGTAAAATAAAGAAATGTCAAGATCAAAAAAATATGTGAAAATCAAAAACTAATAAAGCCATTCTGAGGACAGAATATTGTATTTTGAATCTTTGTCACTTTGGAAGTTGATAAATTTTTAAAAAGATATGAAGCAATGAGCTGGTTTGTATAACTGGGATTTAAAAAAGAAATTTGGATGATAAAATTATAGAAAAAGCAAAGCTCAAAAATTCCAAGACTTGATGATGCTATTTCCTTTGTCATCTAGTAACTCCATTAAACAATAATGAGCTTTGCATTCAACTTGATCAATTTTTCACTAATAATAATTTTCCAGTAGCATTTATCACAAGGTGAGCATATCACTTCAGTCACCATATTGTTCACATCAATGTGTTGCTATATTCAATTTTTTTTTTTGTTTGCTTTGCCTTTGGATCAAATAAATTCATAAAGATTGATACTGCTTAATCAAATTTGAGGTAATGCGTTTGAAGTTGAAGTGATTTGTTGTAGACAGAGACAAATACCAATAAAACAAAGTTCTGTGCATAGAATAACAGATTTTTAAAAAGTACTCACAATAGCAAGTATTAAATTAAAAATCTCTGTTAAAAAACAAATACAGGAAATCTGTGGCATTTGTCTGTCTCACAAGATCTGCACCTGGAAAGTTATTCTTCTTCTCCAGAGTAAACACATTGACAAGGTTATCAAGAAAATAATGTCTCTGATTTATTTCAATAGAAACAATTACAAATAAAAGGAAAACAATGGTATTGTAGGGAGACAATAGATAATTATCTCTTCTAGAGAATAGATGAGTCCTTTGCATGCCTTGGGAGATATCACTCCATAATCCAGAAAACAATTCTCAAACTCTTTTACCACTGTTCTTTTAAAAGTAGAAATGTGGTCACCTGCCTTTACCATGGAACAGTAAAGACACACTTTTGTACCCCTTCTACATAATTCTTCTTCATAGAATAATATGCCTAATTACTGGGAGACATTTGCTTTCATTTCAATACAACTTGTATATACATTATGTATATTTTGAATATTTCTGTAAGTGTGTGTTAATCTTGTCTTTCCTTTCATTTATTCACTGTTAGTATATCGCAGATATACTATGTTAATACTGGTCTTTGGTATGTAGAGACTTGACTAATTATCTTCCCTACCTACAAGTAACTAATAGCATGCCTGAATATAAAGTTTTCAGCTATGAAACACTATTAAAACTGTATGTTGCCCTTGTGAAAATCCATACCAGCTGAGACAATTTATGTTTTTACAGCAGTAATGTCATCAGAAGCATGTTTTCTATGAAATCCATTTTTTATTAGCCAGATGAGCCAAGAAAAGGGCTCTTCATTTTAGTGGTTCACAGCTTGATGAAAAATGTCTTGTCACTCATATAATTGTCACCAATGTTGGAATACATTATCCTCTACTTTACACCTACTGTTTGATATAGGTGAACATTCATTTAGCATCAATGAATGTCATTGTTTTCTGCATACAGCCTTTATGTTAGATGCTATTTTTCCAGTCTGTCACTTGCCTGCTGTCTGTAACTAGGTAAAAAACATCACGAGTTATTGATGAGAATCTTCAACCTCTACAGCCATACCACCAACTGATGTTGTGGGACATTATATTGAAATAGAAGGTATTACTATTATGTAGATGGTATGCAAACTCTTGATCATTGCAAGCAAAAAGGCATAGCCAGTATAGGTGACTATGTGGAAAAATAGTTCTTTGTAGCTGAAAACCTACTCTATCCTATGGTGCTATCATGCTCACGATAATTGTTGTAGTTTCCATGAAAATAATTTGAAGGTATTACTTTTGGAACACCCCTCAGACAATATATTGATTTGATTCAATATTTGTTAGTCTGTGTGTGCTAGTATGTATATTTCTGTGTCTTTATTCATGAATCTGTGTATAAGGTATATTTATGTGTGTGTGTGTGTGTGTGTGTGTATGTGTGGGATTATTCCCTCAAGATTCCAAAAAGGGGGGAAAAAGTCACTATTTTGGTCTCGATTTCAGGTATTGTCCCAGCACAAAGAAATGGCAATCAAGCCCAGTTCTGGAAGAAGGCACCTTATTAACTGCATTGTCTTCCCCTGAAAGGCAGAGATGCTGGAGACTTCCTCTCACACCAGACACACTGAGAGAAACAACTTTACTGGTCACGTAGATTTCTTTCTATTGATGTTAGAATCTGAGGATGGTTATAGCTGTCTGTATTGGCAGGCAAAATTGTGTTGAGAATGCATCATTTAAAAGTAATGTCTGCCGATCACTTCACTGCTGCTGCTATTGCTCCTGCAACAATACAATAACAATTGTACCTTCAGGTGATGGCCTTATGCACTGAATGACATCATGTTTGTGAGGCAATATGATTTTGGCCAGACTTTAACAGGGATCTGCATGTATCTTTTGGTCAATTCTTTGGATGAAGAATAGAAACAGCCACAGAGATGATAAATTTAGGTATCTTAGTTTTTGACTCATTTATATTTAAGAAATATTCATCTTTGTGTGTGGTTTTATCACTATCTACATAGCATTTGTATCTGTATAAAGAGGCACAGAAAAGTTCTCAGGTTAACCAAGAAGGAAAAAAAAATTGTATTTTAAAATTGGACTGAATCTTTTTTTTTAGAAAAGGCAAAGGAACTTACGAAAGAATAGGCCAATTTAGTTGAACCATGGAATAAATGTACGGAACAGCAAGTACATTAGATTATTTTCTTAGTTGGGCTGTGAATATTTTAGTATCTTTTTCTGTATATATATATATATATATATATGTATCATTGAGGCCTGAACCTTTTCTGCTTTTAAATTTTTCTATACAGTATCAACTACTCCTCTAAAATGTTTGATGTTTAGTTGGCCATTAATAATTTCTTCAATAGGTTTATACATGATTTCAAGAGGGTTTTTAAGCAAATTCTTGAAATATTTTTCCACTTCTGAAGTCTTTCTTCTTGGCTGGTAGCATTTAGTTTTCCTCTTGAGGTGCTTTTCCTTCTGCACCCTTCTGCCATGCAAATCATGACTGTCAGTATTCTACTGAATTTCTGATCTTATCAATTTGGCTTTGGATAAATTTGGCCACATACTTTGTAACTTATGGAACACAGTGTAAAAACAAAGCAACAGAGAAATTAACAAAAGGCTTCTTCTCTGTCCTCAGGATAGGCAACCTTGGAATTACAAGGAACTACAGAGGCATAACTCTTAATTCTATTGCTGCTAAGGTTTATAATGCCTTGGTTCACAATCATATCTGGCCTAAGGTTTAAAAAGTTGGGTGGTGGAATAAGAACAGCTTTTGAAGAAATCAATCCATAACATAACAGATTCTGACAATTCGTTGAATCATCAAAGGAATACAAGCAAAGAATCCTGAGGTAACACTACTGCTCGTAGATTTCTCCAAGGCATCTATTCTATACATAAAGGAAAAATGGAGCAAACACTTCTTGCATATGGTCTTCCAAAAAAGGTATTACTGCTATAATGATTCTTTAGAAAATCATGAAAGCAATGGTTCACTTACCTGAAACAGACACCGACTTCTTTGACATTGTTGCTGGAGTTGAGCAAGGAGATACATAAGTACCACATTAGTTTATACACTGCCTAAACTACAAACTTTGACTGTCAATAGATTTAATGAAAGAAAATGCTTTCACATTACGATATTATGATATCATGCAGAAACTATGACAGATACAGGCATGACAAATGATGTTGCATTTCTTACAAATAACCATGTCCAAGCCAAATCCCTGCTGCATAGCCTGAAGTAAACAGCAAAGGCATTAGCTCCTATGAGGAAGGCAAATAAAACAAAAGTTCATGTAATTTAAACAAGAAGGAACTACCTCCCCTTTATGTAGCTAACCTCATAAATTAGTAGAACATTTCTCATACCTTGGGAGCAATATCTCATCTACTGAAAGTGATATCAACATATGCATTGGAAAGTTGTGGACTGCTATCAACAGGTTGTTGCTCATATGAAATCTGATCTCTCTGATAAAATAAAACAGGACTTCATCCATGCTAGATGTGAAATACACAAAAATGCTACCTGCTGTTTTGAACATATATTGGAAACAGCCAGGCAAAAAACAATAGTTGTACAGTCACTTGCCTCTTATTTCATAAATTATTCAAGAAAGACAAACAAGATATACAGAGCACTCATAAGCAACATTCTCCTATTGACACCTACATGAAAACCCATCAGTACTGTCCATCCAGTAAAGACTTACGTGAGCTCTGTATGGAACTAGATGCAGTCAAGAAGACCTGTCAGGAACAATGGATGATTTGAACGGGTTGCAAGGGACTCCATGCTATCATAACAACTTGATAATAATAATACATATATATCATCATATATATTTATAGAGGTGCTTATGGTGGAATGGTTATCATTGTTGGAAATAACCATGGTGACCTGAGTTCAAATCTTTGATAAGGCTGTTTGCATTTCACATTGCTCTAATAATACTCTTGGGAAAGGTAGGAATCCACCTATTTTGCTTCCAGCAAGTGGTAAATAGTTGGGCAGACTGGGCTCTTTAACCTTGGTATATCAAGTTGTCTAGAAGAAGAAAAGCTCATACTTTAAACCTGTTAAACTCTGCTTGAAATGTTCTTTGCTTGGGAAATCCGCAAAAGTTATGGATGAACCTATCAAGAAAATCATTAATCATCTACAAAATTTCGAACTAGGACAGTTATGCAAAGACGACTCAACATAATACTATCAAAAATTAAAAACAGGAGAGCTGCTGGTCTGGATGAAATACCATCAGAAGTATTGAAAACTCGGAAATTCGGTTATGTACTGCTCTGATACAACAATGCCATATATAATCATAACACAATTGACAGAAGGATAAAAGGCTACATCCTCCCTTTCCCCCAAAAAGGTGACCTTGGAATTGCCAAGAATTACTGTGCTATAACACTTACTTCCATTGCAATTAAGATTACAGTGCTCTGCTACTCAACTGCATTAAGCCCGCTTTTGAGAAAGTTCTTAGGAAGAATCAAAATGGTTTTGGGAGAAATTGATCCACATCTCAAATTCTGACAATCCGAGGAATTCTAGAAGGGGTTTGCACAAAAAAAAAAACATGAGGTGACACTCTTATTTGTAAATTTCTCCAAGGTATTTGACTCCCTCACAGAAGGGAGATGTAGCAAATTCTAACCTATGGTCTTCCCAAAGAAACCATTGCAGCCATAATGATTCTCTATAAAAACACAAAAGTAAAAGTTTATTCACAGACTTCTTTGATTTTGTTGCTGTAATGTAGTAATTTTACTAAGCTTTCTGCTTAGATGTAGCACAAGGTCGAATGAATGGGCCACCCAATGAGACTCAAACTCACTCTTGTAGGTTTGCTAGTGAAACTTGCTAGCCATAACACTACCTGAGGTGCCCTGACATTGTTGCAGGTGTTCTGCAAGGTTATACTTAGTCCCTTACTTGTTTATAATCTGCCTAGACTATGTGCTTTGAACGTCCATTGATTTAATGAAAGAAAATGGCTTTACACTGAAAAAGGCAAGAAGAAGACAATACCCCGCACAAACAATTATGATTGCTGACTATGCTGATGACATAGCATTGCTGGCAAATACACCTGCCTAAGCTGAATCCCTGCTGCTGAGTCTGGAGAAGGCAGCAAGTGGCATAGTTCTCCACGTCAATGCAGACAAAATGGATTACGTGTGCTTCAATCAAGATCAAACAAGACACATCTCCACCCTAACAGGTAGCTTCTTGAAATTAGTGGACAAGTTCATCTACCTCAGGAGCAATGTCTCATCTACTGAAAATGTCATCAATACATGACTAGCAAAGGCATGATCAGTTATCCATAGGCTATCTGTCAATGAGAAATGTGCTCAATTCAATAAATATGCCAGACTTTATCTCTGCCCAGCCCAAGAAATTATCTAGTTGTAACTGTTAGGCCTAGCAAAGGGTGAGAAAAATGTATAAAAAATAAAGGAGATAAAAAAGTGGGGAAGAAAGCTTACTTTAGCTACCTGAAAGAAAAGTGTGTCCATATTTCTTAAAAACAAAAACAACCAGTTCCAATGAAATAATTTATTTCAAGTGAAATAAACTTTACAAAATCCAGCTTTGTATATTTTCCCTTATGCTTGTCAAAAACATTGAATAAGATAACAAAAATAACATACATTCAAGTAACGACAATATCATAACCCCAAAAAATAAGAAGAGTATAAAGAAATGCAATGACTGACTTGCTCGAAGCCATGCCGTCAACCACCTACTGTCAGTTTAACTTTTGTTAATGATAAAATGTCTTCCTTTGGTATTTTATGTCAAAGACAACCGTGTTCATGTAGTTTCCTGTGTAGACTTATTGAAAACAAAGTTTACTATTTCTTTAAGTGAACTTTGAGTAGACCACCACTTCCCCCTCTTAGATGAATAACTCGGATTTTTTCTATTCAGCCAATGGAGGCTTTTAACACATCTTCTGATCAACCCATCAGCTTCCTTTGTTGGTAAAAAGTCCCATAATACCACCTCTAGACCTTAGAATCCATTTTTTTTTAAGGGGACAGCATATCAAAATCACAAATAGCCTGTTGTAGACTTATTGTTTCAACAAGAAGCAATAAAAATCCTGAAAGGAAAAGAGGCTTAGCCTAAGACTGATGGGCCTATTTTGTTTAAGATACTTTACTTAAGAAAAAAACTGCCTAAAGTTGAAGGCGAATAAACAAGAGCTCGTGAAGCAAAAAGAGTGAGCCAAGCAGAGCCTTCTGCTTGTGCTGAAAAAAAACTAAAGCAGTAGTTATGTCCATACTACTATATGGATGCACCACATGGACGCTGAACAGGCACATGGAGAAAAGTTGACAGAAATTGCACAAAAATGCAACAAATCCTGGAAGCAACATCCTGCAAAACAGTAGCTACACAGTCACCAACCTCCCATCTCTAAAATCATTCAGATCAGATGAACAAGACCTGTGGGACACTGCTGGAAAAGTAAGGGTGAACTCATAAGAGACATTCTCCTGTGGACTCCTTCACACAGACAAGTAGGTGTTGGACATCTGGCTAGAACCTATCTACAACAGCTCTGGGAGCTGTTCACATAGTGTAAAGGCTAAAGCGGAATCGTAGTAAGTGAGTTCAAACTCCAGTTATGCTATTATGTTCACTTTCAGACAAATACCCTTGGAAAAGGTATGAACCCCCTAACCCTGCCTGCTATGGATTAAATAGTACTACTACTGTTCTTCTACAAGCAGGGCTTTGGCATTAAATAACCTACAAAGGTTGAGACGTCATTAAAAAAAGAAACCAAACCAAACAACAGCTCTGTACAAACACTGAATGTAGTCTAAAGAACCTACTGAATGCAATGGACAATAGAGAGAATGAAGAGGGAGAGTCAGGGAAATCTGTGCTCACAGCATGACATAATGATGATGAAACTCTTCTAAAAACTGACCTTGTGTCACATCCTGCTCATGTGAGGCGGGGAAGGTATATATACACATATATATATATATATAAATATGTAAACAGAAAATAAAATCATTTCCTTATTTCTCTAGATGTACTGCCAATCAGAGGATTAGTAGAAAAACTTCATGCATTTTTATAGATAATATTTATTATATTTCTCAACTGATAAAATACTGAGCCTCTCATTTTGTTTTTGCTTGTCATTTAAGTATTATACTCCTGGTGGATTTTTCACCCCAGCATTAACTGATGGGCTTTCACTGGAGTCTCAGTGACAGCATGCATTCTCAGGTCTCCAGGACTCTTCTCAGTATTCAGGGTGATCTCAACAATACAGTAGTTTGGATAGTCTTAATATATCCTCAGATTTCCAAATCTTCCATTCCCCTTTTCAGGTCTTTGGAGACTATTCCAACCATACCAACCACAATTGGTATCAAGATCACCCTAATTTTCTACAGCTTTCTTAGTTCTCAGGCAAAGTCTAAGTACTTGTCTCTCTTTTCACTTTCTATGATTTTCACATGTTTTTTTTTCACACTATCTCACTTTTTTTTAACTAATCATGACTTTCATGCAACTCTACATTTGGTTCTTTGTATGCTGTCTGCTGCTGCTTCCTTATGGGTGGAGCTTGTTTTTCAGACATAACCTGAAGAGTAGCAAATTTATTTTTTACTATTACCATACATCTACTGCTTACATTGTAATTGGTAAGTGAGGACCAGTCATAATGCATAGTTTTAACTGTTTCTTATTTCTACATTGACTCAGGTGTATCTTTGCTGAGATGATTCTATGATTAAAAGATACTCTTTTTAAAGAGTAGTATATCTCACAATTCAAAGCACTGTTTATCCACAGTTTTATGAGTAAATAATCTAGCTGTGTTTTATTATTATTTGGGTAGTTGTGTAACATACCCATATATTAATACGTGAAATATACAGATATGTAAAAACATTCATAATGTTCATATTATAGTCATACGCATAGGAATCCGAAAAACATTTACGACTCTCTTGGCTCAGGTACGAAACTTTTATTATCTTCTTTAAGTTTGGTTTTCAACACAAAGAGAGGGAGACACAAATTTTTCTATGCTGATTGTTCGTCCATCGTCAGCTCTCAACTCACTGACCAAACCAATGCGTGCGCACACCCCGCATTCCACACTGCACTGGCCTCGCCCAGGTACAAAAAATCAACTTGCTTCATCAAAGTCCAAATCTCAACTCACTGCTTTTTTTCAAAATCACTAAGAATCCCTGCCCATTGCTTCCGGGCATGACATTATTCACATTCCCAGTCCCATTTCCTATCTGGGGTTTTTATTGTGACATCTGTGATTGTCACATCCTCCCCGCACTTGTGTGAACACCTGCGCTCAGTGTGTGCACCTAACTAACCCGAATGATAAGATATATAAAACAAAAATGATAATATAAAAAAAATACTTCCACAATGATATAACAGTTTTTGGTCCATAATTTTTCTTCTCTTTTTTTGAAATTTAGTGTTTTGGCATGCAAGACTGTTCTTGAGTGAAAAATCTGTTAGATATTAACCATTTCTGTTTGGCGAACTGAGTAAGTGTAATTTATTATTTTTATCTTTGTCTTTTAGAGCATTCATATCTCCATTAATGATTAGAATGTTGTTTTTGGAATGTTTTGTGAAAGGGAAGATAGCAAGTTGTAGATTGTTATGATATCCAATTCATCACTGGCATTGGTGGACTGTAGAAAGAAATGATCATTGTGTAGGAGTTGCCATTAAATGTAGCACACATAATTCTCAGTAGGATTCTCTCAATGCTATGGAGTGATTTTTAGGCATTAATGGAATTTTTCCATGTAGATGCCATGACAAATGTCCATCCATTACCAGTATCATGGTATTTTAATTCTATTTTCTGTGGTAATATCTATGTTCTTGCATACATATGAACTTTATTGTATGCTTAACCACAGATGCTGCAAGCTCAGGTTGCTAGTTCATTGTCTTTAAAGTCCTAGCATTAGAAGTTGCTATGCTAACAAAGTTTTTGTATCTAAGTAAGTTGGGTTTGAGTTCTGTAGCTGATTTTGCAAACATTGGAGCTAGAGTTCTAACCTCTGTAGAATACATCCCTTGTTTACTCCTTAGAAGAGTTATGTGGTTTGGATGTATGGTTGGGATTAGAGTCATGGTACTCATTCATTGACTGTTTTTACCTTCAATAGATACCACCTTTAGAGATGAGTAGCTGTAGTTTCCTGACTGATTTATTTGAATCTGCCCACTGACCTATGTTGTTCTTCTGCCCAGAATCTGATGAAACATGCCATTAACCTAACTTTGGATTCATCCATTTTTCTTCACATCCACCATGATGCATCCTAACGTTTCCTTTACTGTATGCTTGTATTGCTTGTAACTCAATACAAATCATTTTTTATTAAGAATAGTTATTAGAGTTGGCTTCTGAATGTTCAATAAACAAATTCCAGATTATAATGAATTATGCTTAGAGTGAAATCCAGATAGACCCAGGAAATTTTTGGTATTATCTTGTTATACTGAAAAAAATATCAAACAAGTTTTTATCCAAATCTATAAATTTATCCAACCAAAACCAGAATGTGATGCAAGGTCAGTTTTTAAGAGAAGTACAGTTGGTTTGAATTCCATCTCATAGGCTGCTTGCCATACCAAGATTAAAGATCCTAGTCTACCCTTCTATTTACCCATAGCTAAAAGAATAATGATCAGGTTCATACTTTCCCAAGGGCGTTAGTGCTATGGGAAATGTAAACAGCCTCCTCCGGGGTTTGAACTCAAGTTGCCAGGATATCCTGTATCAGTTATTACTTCTGAGTTAATTCCTCCTTGTGATTTCATTTTATCAATTTCTTTTACTTTTCTAGAGTAAATAATTTTTTATACTACCTGACCAAGGATCGAAAAAACAACTAGATAAACTTTAACCAAAGTTTTGATCTACTTAGTCATGTTTTTTGTAGGATGAACCATTGCTTGTATAACCGAAATGAGAATAATAGTCCGAGTACATCAGTGTATAATACTTAGAATATTGTCTGATTAGAGAGGAGTGTTATTTCATTTTGCACAGATTTTAGAGAAAATATATCCTGAAGAGGAAATGGAAATGGAAATCAATCAATTAAAATCTATATTGACAAAACCTTTCAACAACTTCTGTGTAAACAAGATTTAGATCAATCATTCAGACATTCAGAAAAAGAAAAGTTGCACATTTTTTACTTGTACAGCTTAGCCTGGCTATTGGCCATTAATAGACTGTAGTTTCTATAAGAAAACATTTTTGCATTGAATCTAAAATAATGCATAATATTTTATAAAATAACCTTGAGAATAATAATGAAACACACACACACACACACACACACACACACACACACACACACAAAACTTTTTCTTAGTTATCAACATTTAAATGATGAAAGCACTTAAACATAACAACCATTCTCCTGGCAGTAATTGTAATAGAATAACCATTATATTAAAGAAAAATTTAAGGAAAATTATACAGGGAGCTGCTAAAAAGCTAGGTGGCTTTGAAAAGTGTACAGAAACTAAATATGATATTTACTTTAACACAATAAAGACTCCTGATTCTGAGTTTCACCTTACTGATCCTCAGGTGAGCCAGTATCAAGACATCCAAAGTCTGTTGAATTCAACTGAATAAATATCTGTACTCATGGCTTAGTCTCATGGCTATCACATAGCTGACATACTAAATCACATGGTTCAATCTGGCACCAAATTACTGAATAAATATTTACTTTTATGGAGACTTTTAGATACTAATTCTGATCTTTTATTTAGCTAAATACTTTAATCTGGAAAAATGATATTTTCCTCCAAACACAATTTATCATGTTTTATATCCTCATAACAAGCATATGCTGCTTTTCAAGTAAACATATATAATTTGCTATATTTATAAATAAAGAGTGCTTAATAGCATTGATAGAATGTATATATTTGTTAGGATAGGATAGGCAGAGAGTTATCGGTGCTTAGTAACTGTCAGTTTCTCCCCGATGCATTCATCAGACCAATTGTAGCTTTAATTTGCTTTGAAAATGGAAGTTGTTTGATAAACATTACATTATCATGTCTCTGTATCTCTGCATCAGCTTCCTCTGTTGACAAAGATGGTTATTGATTCCACAAGAGATGAGGGTTCTTATCTAGGAGTTATTGGAACTCTTCTCTTGCTGCCACCCCATTTCTCTACTAGCTAGAGATTAGTTCTTTGAAGTGGTTGATCTTTGAAAGATTATTGTCTTCTATCCTTATTATGTGACCTATGGGTGTATATTATGCATGAGGGAATAACTGACATGAGTTAGTGATGAAACAGCTGAAGTGCATTTTAAGAATGCTGTTGAGGTAATACTGACTGATAGAAATATAGAAGTAGGTGTACGTGATACAGGTGTTTGAGCCAAGATTTGATACCATAGAGAAGTTTGAGCAGCTTAATAGCTTTATAGACTCCGGTTTATGTGTTTTTCTGGAGGTTTCTGCTACTCCAGACATACTTGTGTAGTCCACTAAAGACTTGGTTTATGCTAGGCAGTCTGTTGTCTATTGCATTTGATGTTGGGGGATATAATGTAACCTTACTGAGTGTATATGAAAGAATATACAATATTAATATTCATTCTCATTTCCTTATTTTTAAATATTTCTATAATTTAGTGTTTTGTCCATTTTTTATATGAAGATATAGCAAATATAAAACATTGAAACATATAGTGTAATTTATTTTATTTCTAGCAACTTTTGTTACGATAAGAGTGTAGTATCTGTGCACCCAACTTAGGGTCACAGTATCAATTTCCAGCTCTTATACACTGTAGTATCTCATAAAAATCTGATTGAATATATTACAAAATAACTGAAAATCAAAATAGTCATTCATATATTTATAGATCTAATTTGCTTTCTTATTTTGTATCTATTTTTGAGAATGTATTAAATTTCATACTCTTCAAAATAATATCTGTTTTCATTTGCATATTTTTTTATATTTTCAAAAAATAACCCAAGGATTTCCATAGGTTGAGATACTCCATCTTTATCCTTAGCAGTTGATTTCCTCTATTTTGCATCAACTGTTAGCCAAAGATCTTTCCTAGTTCCTTCTATCACAACTTTAATTGTCTTACCATAAAATTCCACTATCCTATCTCTCCATCTTCTCTCAGGTTTCTTATTAATTTTTTTAATTATTTCTTGGCCACCATTCCTATTATCATTTTACTTATTATTCTCTCTTCTACTTGTATCTTGTCAACTTCCGTTTTTGTCGCTTAATAACTTATCTATTATCACTTAACTTGATCTGAATAGATAAAATGTATCAGATTCGTAGAAAAGTTTCCAGCAAAAAAAGAGTTTTCAACAGTCTATTTATTTTCTAGTTTTCAAAAAAGAGTGTTTAGAATCTTTACTCAAAGATAATACATATATATATGCATATCTATGTATGTGTGTGTGTGTGTGTGTGTGTGTGTGTGTGTGTGTGTGTGTGTGTGTGTGTGTGTTAGAAATAAGTATAAACTTAACAGGTCTTTTTTTATAAAAAGGTAATATTTTTCTAAACCAAAGATACCAGTAGGTGGAGAATTAACTTTTTATAAGAAGTTGATAGCATTGCATTTACTTACGGGTGATATTATATATTGGAAAAAAATTGTTCATATTGATGAAAATTCTAAGTTTAGAATACACAAATTTGATGCTGAATAAATTTAAGGTAAGAAACAAGAAACACTTTTGCTAAATCTATAAATATGCCTAAAATAATTTGTCCATGAAAGTTGTACATTCTATTTTCAGTCAGTTGAAGGTGCACACCTGCTGATATTAGCCTAACAAAATGCCCACTCTCTTCACTCAATAAAAAAAAAATAGCTAAAGAAAAGACCAAATGAATTGGGCATTAATTTTCGGACATAATTAATTGATTTTTCAGCAATAATTAAGTGATTTTCTCTTTATTATGCTCATTGAATGTTGAGGAGTGGTTGAGCAGAGAATAATAATTGCCCACCTTTTGCTAAAGACAATGAATTAAAGAGAGGAGGATTTGTGTGAAGTTGGAAGCAGATGGGGTGTGGATGCTGGGGGAAAAAATAGTCCTTCACTGAAGAATGGAAACAGAAAAATTACTCAAAGAATAAAAGAGAAAAGAAAAACATGTAGAGAAAGGAAAGGGGCTATCATCATCATCATCATCATCATGTCGTGCCGCCAGCATGGATATCCCTGATCCTCTCTCGCCACTTCTTCCCATCATTCATCGCCTCTGGCAGGTCTTCAGGGTTACATCCTGTGTCCTCACATAGTTGCTGTATGTAAGTTTGAGCTGGTCGTCCTGCTTTTGCACGGCCATATGTGGGTGTCCATAGGAGTACATCACTTATGAGCTCGTCCTTGCTTCTCCAGCAGTGTCCCGCATGTCTGGTTCATCTAACTTGTATAGTTTTCGTGATGGGGGGCAAGTGTCCGTATAGTTGGTGTCTCGTGGGGTGTTGTCGCCAGGACTTGTTCAATACTGCTCTCAGCATTCTTGTGTAATTTCCGTCTAGTTTCTTATAGGCAATAAAAGAGAAAGTTGAATAGAAATGTGAGAGGTGAGATTGATAAGAGGTAGAAGTGTGGTACATAGCCCATACTGCTACTCTTAGTTGATTGTAAATAATGATGGAGGAAGAGGTAAAGGAGGAGAAGGAAAGAAATGTAAAGGAAAATGGAGGTGGAATCATTCTATTGGTCCATTCTACTTTTGCTTTTTGCCTGTCTTTTTTCCTTCCAATTATGTTTCTTCAAGACTTTCTCCTCCCATTACTTTTCTCTCCTCCTTCTCAAAAGACAGGCAAAAGAGAAGATAAAATGGACCAATTGAATGAAAATAAACCTAAAGATAATAGAAGTTAAGAAAAATAGAAATGGGAGAAAGGATAAGAGAGAGTAGAGAGAAAAGAAGCAGAGATTTGAGAATAAAAAGAAAGTTAAAAAAGAAGAAAAACTAAATGAATGATGCATTGTTATCTTGATTGTTTGTTTGTTTGTTATCTTGATGGCATATCAACTTTCTTGGGTTATTTAATGCCAAATCCATCCATATTTTTTTTAAGGACTGTAATGGTACTATTTAACCCATAGATAAGTGGATAAGGGGGTTCATGCCTTTCCCAAGGGTATTTGTCCGAAAATGAACGTACTTGCATGACTGGAGTTCAAACTCACGTACTACAATTCTGCAGTCTGGTGTTTTAACCATTATACCATCTTGCTTTCTTGAATTGTTTCATTAAATGAAGCATCATCAACCATTATAAATTTTTAACTAGTATTTCTTTCATCTTAATTACAGTAGACTATCATTACAGTTACAGAAGCCATTATTCTACAATCATGCAGATTAAAAATTAATAATGAAATTTCGTAGGGACTCAGACTTTCAAAACCTGTCCATGAATGACAGATGCTGCAACAGTTTGAACTTATACAAGATCAAATCAGACAACAGAAATGTATTCCTTATTTTTCCTTGATTACAAAAACCAGATGAAAGAAATTCTAGTTAAAAACTGATACTAGCTGAGAAAACTTCATATAATTTCTAAAAGAATATTCAAGATAATATAACTACTTCTAATAATAATGAAAGTGAGAAAAAGCAAAACAATAACGTCAGTGGTCCATTCAGGTAGGGCTGTAGACTGTACTGACTGTATCTCTGCTGGGGGGTAAGACTCCCCAATGAGTGTCCTGGATATATGACTCAAAACCATCTGATGGTGAGGTTTCTGTAATACAGGAGCTTTGGGGAATGCAGGGTACCTCTTCATGGCTATCACTCCCAGGTTTACTCTGGCCTAACACCTGATAGGGTCCTATTTATGTGTCAAATAGAACTGTTTGACATTTAAACTGTGTACTTTGACATTTAAACAGAGTGCAAACAAGTGACTAATGCTTGAAATAGAACTGAGTTGTTTGAAATAAAACTGTTTAATCATTTAAATGACTGATGTTTAATGGAATTGTTAGTGATACATAGCAATACTTGGAATCATTTGACTTTATTTACATGCTAAACTGAATTGTATAAATAGGTCTGTTTGATCATTTAACTGAATGTAAATAAATGACCGATGTTTAATTAAATTGTTGTGTTAAATGGCAATAATATTCATACTAGGAAGCAATACTTTAACAGTGAGCAAAAAATTGAGCTCAAGCTCATTTAAAAATGTTATCTATAAAATGTTTTTAGAAATCACATAGTTAATATACATGTATAAAAAGGAATTAACAATGGTTGATATGCCATAAAACCAACCAAACTAAACCAATAACATCAAATATGGCATTCTGGAGCAATCAAGAAAAACATAGAATGTGTTTACATGGTCATTCATCAACTGTTTTCTCTAGATGTTTAGGTAAAGGGTTTCTTTCAAAAAGTATCAGGACTGGCTTCATATTATTTCAAAATGGCACTGATGTACTATATATCAAGACATCATAATATATATTATATTTATCATTATATATATTATAGAAATATCATATATATTATATTTATCATTACATAATTTGCTCAGCTGTGCACACATCATCATTTAAATTTTGAATTTTTAAATGGTAAAAAATTTGTAGCTTCTATCTTGATATATTTCTATCACACATCATATGGATT
>OY757917.1:78421044-78426044 GCA_963585895.1 Sepioteuthis lessoniana | reverse complement strand
ATAGACTGAAAAAAAGTAAGAAATATACATGCATATTAACAAAATAAATAAAGAAAAATCAGAATATCTATCATGGGAAAAAGAACTGAAGGAGAAAGAATGATAGAAACACAATTATAAAGAAAAAAAAATTGAAAAGGAATGATGTGAAAGGAAAAAAAATGACAGAACTGACTTTAAAATGTTCAAGGCAAATTGAAAAAAAAGCAAACAAACATAGATCAATAAATAGGCCACAAAAGTCAGCAAGAATGTGAACAAAAAGATCAAAACATAACATAAAAAACAACTGTACTCAGTTGTTGCCCTTCCAATTTGTTATCCTATAATTCAATGGCAGAGAAGATAGATTGAGAGGCAAAGAAAGGGAATTGTCCTGGAAATGAAGGAAGATTTTAACCTCAACCAATGATAAATTTCAGGTGGAGAAACTTACTCGGTAAAAGTTCTTGAAGAGCTTCTTATTGTTCACATTTGAGTGCAATTTCATTATTATGCTTTGGGGTATCTAACAACTTTTCCCAAGTCTTTTTAAATGATAGCTTGATAGGTTGATCAACAGCTTGATGGATCACAAAATTGGTGAGTGATGGGACAGTAGAAAGTTTGAAAGAGGTGGCTTTCAAAGTTAATTCTAGTTGCCAAAGGTAATACTAAGAATTCATGTTATGTCAAAAAGAACTAAAAAGTGTTTTAAGAGACATCTAAAAGCTTTCTTTCAGGAAATTGCTCAGAGACATTTCTTAAACAGATAGAAAAATGAGAGTGAAATAGAATAATATTAAAGGGAGTTGATGGATAGTTAGATATCTAGATAGAGAAAAATAATGAACAGATTGATGAATAGTTATATAAGTATATTGCAAGTACATAGATATACTGATTCCCAAATGAATATGATTATCTGTCATTATCAAAGCCTTGTTGATGGATAGATATATTTGGTACATTATTTATTTTATATTTTAAGAGTACATAAATATATCTATTAACGGCCAGGTGGTGGCAAGAATTGTATAAGACAAAAATATTCTATGAAAAAACCTGGCAGGTATTAGAAAGTAACATTTACCAAATTTTGAATGCCAGCTGAAGACACTAAGGCAAACTCAGCTATATATCAGCCATCAAGCAACCAATATATATATATATATATATATATATATATATATATATATATATATATATATATGTACTATTTTTTCGTTACAGGGTTTCAGTTCCATAGAGTTTGGTGAAAAGTATAACATGATAATATTTATTTTGATTATAGAATAATCTCTCAGGTTTGAAACATAAATAAAAAAAAAAAACAATATAGATCCTATTAAAAATCTAATTTTACTTAAAAAATATTTGTTATTTTGTTTTGCTATTGTTATCACACTGTTTTAAAGATTATTTTTGTGTCCATATTGTTAAGATATCCCTCTCACTCTCTATCTTTATATATATATATATATATATATATACATATAATTCGGTAATTTGTTTATTGCATAGTTTTGTTATATTCATTTGTTTATTGCATATTTTATTAGGTTTGGTCGGGTTGGGTTGGGTTTTATGGCATATCAACAATTGTAGGTTATTTAATGCCAAATCCTGTTTAAATATCAATTAAACATTAAATATATCTATTTGTAAAAATTTTATAGATCATATTTACCAACCCCTCCGCTCAGGCAGGATATGACACAAGGTCAATTTTTAAGTGGAGTTTAGCAGGTTTGAATTCAGAGTTTTCCTTCTCCTAGACTAGTTGCCTCACCAAGGCTGAAGAACCTAGTCTGCCCTACTATTTACCCATAGCTGGAGGAAGAATAATTGAATTCATACCTTTCCCAAGGGTATTAGTGCTATGTGAAATGCAATCAGTCAGGTCCAGGATTTGAACTTGTGTCGCCGTGTCCATATCCTGTGATGATAACCATTACACCACGGGCACCTCCTTTTTTTTACCTAACCCCTCCGCTCGGGCAGGATATGACACAAGGTCAACTTTTTTAAGTGGAGTTTAACAGGTTTGAATTCAGAGTTTTCCTTCTCCTAGACTTGTTGCCACACAAAGGCTGAATAACCTAGTCTGCCCTACTATTTACCCAAAGCTGGAGGGAGAATAATTGGATTCATACCTTTCCCAAGGGTATTAGTGCTATGTGAAATGCAATCAGTCTTGTCCAGGATTTGAACTCGTATCGCCGTGTCCATTTCCTATGACGACAACCATTACGCCACGGGCACCTCCAAAAATTTTATAGATAACATTCTTAAATGAACCTGGGCTCTTTTTTGCACATAGTTAAATGGTTTCAAGTATTGCTACATAACTATCACAATTTAATATTGGGCATTTGTTTGCACACAGTTTGTTCTATTTGACACATAGATAAGAACCTATTAGGTGCTATCCCTCTGGGTCAGAGTGGACCGAGGAGCAATGGCTATGAAGGGGTACTTAACATTCTGTAAATCTCCAAGGCTGTAGCCTCACTATCAGATGGTTTAATGTCATATTTAGGATACTTGTTGGGAGGGTCTTACTCCACTGCAGAGATGCTGTCAGTGTATTCTTTCAGCCCTAGCCGATTGGGTTTATTTTATAAGGGTATAAATATACTGAATGAGAGAGTAAATATGTATTTTAACTCAGATCAGGTCAGATGGATTCAGAAGTAAAAAGAAATAGAGAGATCAACAGATTTGTTCAAGATTAGTCAAGAAAAGAGATTATAGTATTTAAAAACTGAAAACTGTACATAAACATGCCCATACTGACACACAGACAACTTTATGTACTCATGTAGGTCCATAAATATGTCCACAGCTTACTGGTGAAAAATCATTCATTTTACACAATAAATCTTTATATTTATACTGAAAATGAATTACAGCAAGCAAAGAATTAATGAAAAAACAATTATTGCAACATTAGAATCTTTATTACTAACATTAATTGTTAACAAGCAATAAAGAATCTCAAATGTTTCTTTGTGACACTACAATGTCAGTCTAATATTTAGGTATATCAGATTATATTTACTTATACTCTGAAGCTATTTTCTTCAAAAGACTATCTGTTACTCCACAGTAATGTTATAGCTTCAAAGTGAAAACAGGAAATGAGCTTAAGGAAGCATTTATATTTGAACATGTTTGATTGAATTTTGATAGATATTTCCTCAAAGATGGCTGGATGAATTTTGATAAAACCTGATTTTGGAATACTCACTGTGATGGACAATGAAGCCATATCAAAGTGGGCTTACATAAAAAATCATACAGGGTGTCTAAATTGATTTATCAATAACACATACAAAACATAGATAGATGTGCTTGTGGTGTAATGCTTATCATGATAGGAAATGGATATGGTGAACTGAATTCATATCTTGGATGAGGCTGTTGGCATTTCACATAGCGCTGATACCTTTTGGAAAGTTATGAATCCAATCATTCTCCCTCCAGCTATGGGTAAATAGTCAGGCAGATGGGGCTCTTTAACCTTCATATGACATCCAGTTTAGGAGAAGGAAAACTGTGATTTTAAACCTATTGAACTCTGCTTGAAAATTGGCCTTGTATTGTATCATGTTCATATGGTAAATACATACATACAGGAATCAGAGAGAGTGTTGGTGAATGATTATAATAGGAAGGTTATGTTCATTGGATGATTTTAATAATTTATTTAACAAAAATATCACTTTTTAAAACAGTTCTTTTTAAATTTAGTACTTCATTTTTAAAATTTTCTTTTTGTCAAATGTCATTAATTTCAAGAATGATATAAGGAAGATAAAGTTGGTATAGTGTCTCATTTGTGTTCACTGAACCCAGAAGAGAAAAGATGATTAATGTTCAAAGAAGATACAGATGGAGGACCATTTAGTCATAATTTAACCTTTTTCCTGATGAATAAATTTAATTCTCAAAATCTATTGAGAGTCCAGTGGAGGACCAGGAAAACTGAATTTCTTTTGAGTTCTTATGAACAATCAATGTGCAATTTTTAAAATAGTAGTAGGGATGGAGAAATTTGGGGAGAAGTTTTTTTTTTTTGGTTGTTGGTGAACACACAAGGATACACATCTACAAAATGTGTACATGTATATATTTACCAAGCTCTCCGCTTGGGTAGGATATGACACAAGGTCACTTTTTAAGTGGAGTTTAACAGGTTTGAATTCAGAGTTTTCCTTCTCCTAGACTAGTGGCCTCACCAAGGCTGAAGAAATCAGTCTGCCCTACTATTTGCCCATAACTGGAGGGATAATAATTGGATTTGTACCAAGAGTATTAGTGCTATGTGAAATGCAATCAGTCTAGTCCAGGATTTTAACTCATGTCGCTGTATCCATTTCCAAAGACGATAACCATTACACTACGGGCACCTCCACATAATTTGTACATATATATAATATCATTTTAAATATGTTTCAGTTGCTCTTTTATTCCAGATCTTATAATAGGGAATACAAGTATCGAGATCAGGAACATTTTTAGGTTTATTTCAACTAGGCCTTAAAGCAAATGAAGTTGCTTGCAGAATTAAAATTTTAAAATGAAATGAAATGGTATAAGTCTAAAACTGGTTTGAAATAAAGCCTATGAGTGGACAGTTCTGTTTGGCCAATTGTAATACTTTAAAAGACAATACAGAGAAGTCCACCAATCATCATGACCATCAAGTTGTGCTGAGAATACAGAGTTCTTTGACTCTTTCACCACATCTATCCCTATTGTCCATCATTCATCATCATCAAATTGTGTGAAAGCACTGTTTCCTGACTCTTTCTCACCATCTGACCCTATTGTCCATCACTCACTCTTCCTCATCACCATCAAGTCCTGCTGATAGCACTGAGTTCCATAACTTTTTCTACCCCATCCGTCCCTATTGCCCTTAATTCATTGTCATCATCAAGTCTTCTTGATAGCAAATATTTCCCAGACTCTTTCTCCACATCTATCCCTATTTTTCATCACTCATCACTCAT
>OY757917.1:78361044-78416044 GCA_963585895.1 Sepioteuthis lessoniana | reverse complement strand
ACAGGATTTGGCATAAAATAACCTACTGTGGTTGATATGCCAGAAAACACCATCAAACAATCAATAAATTTTTTTTTAATCTAAAAATTATTTCAAGTAAAATGAAAAAATAAAAAATAAAATCAAACACTTACAGCAGAAGGAATGAACAAATAGCAAGAAATGAACAAATAGCTTGGAATATTTATGATTTTATTACATGGTCTTCAAATATTTTTGGACTAAATTTACACTTGCTGAAGTATGTTTGATATTGATTGTACTTTTGTTAATTATAAAAGATATCTAAATCCTAATACTTCAATAAAATCCATCCATCATCAATAAAAACTCTTTAACATAATTAAAATAAATGTAGTAAAGCTCTATGAATTCATGCATCAAAATATGAGAAAATTTCCATGTGTACAGAAGACCATCCAAATGACAGCATTATTGAGAATGGCCAGAATACTGAGAAGAGTCCTGGAGACTTGAGGAGACTTGCTGTCACTCAGACTCCAGTCAAAAATTATCGGCTAATGTTGGCGTGAAAAGCTCTAGTGAGTGAATAATAATAATAATAATAATAATGCTAGACACGACTGGGTGGGCAAGGTGATCCACTGTGAAATGTGCAATAAATTCAAATTCAACCATGCAAACAAATGGTATATGCACAACCCACCCCCTGTCCTAGAAAATGACACACGCAAAGTCCTATGGGACTTTGACATACAAATGGCCGAGTGGAGACCATCCAAACAATAGCATTATTGAAGACGGCCAGAATACTGAGAAGAGTCCTGGAGACTTGAGGAGACTTGCTGTCACTCAATCTCAAGTGAAAGACCATCAGCTAACACTGATGTGAAAAGCTCTAATGAGTTAATAATGATAATTAGATAACTAGGCCTAGTGATAGACAGCAATAAAAAAAAAGAGAATCTGCCAAGTAGTGCATTTTGCAGTTCTTGGTGACCGGGTAAAACTGAAAGAAAGCGAAAGAATGATAAGTACCTAGACCCAGCTAGAGAACTGAAAAAACAGTGCCAGTGATACCAATTGTCATTGGTGCACTCGGCGCAATCACCAATGGACTGGTACAGGGATTGGAGGACTTGAAAATAAGAGAAGACCATCCAAACTGCACCATTATCAAGATTGTCTATAATACTGAGAAGAGTCCCGCAGACTTGAGGAGACTTGCTGTCACTCAAACTCTGGTGAGAAACCATTAGCTAACACTGGTGTGAAAAACTTTCAAAAGAGTAAAATATTCCACAAGAATGAAAGAACGAGTCAACTCGTGAATTTTGCCGTTCCAGCAGATCATAGAATAAAGAGAAAAGAAAACATTAAGATAGACTAATACTTGAATCTTACCAGAGAGCTGAAAAGAGTGTAGAACATAAAGGTAAAGATAATACCAATTACAATTGTTGACCTTGGAATGGTCCTGAAATCTGAGGGAAAGAGAAAGTGGTAATTAGAGATTTGAAGAAGAATCAAGATCTTCCAGACGACACAACTTTTTAGATCAGTTAGAATACTTAGAAGAGTTCTGGAGACCCGAGAAGATGTGCTGTTACTCAAATTTCAGTGTTAAAACCACCCAATAGAACTAATATGAAAAATTTGCTTGAATTAAAGTAATAATATTGATAAAAACTGGATAAACTTTGTCAGAAAGCTAAAAAAGCTGTGGAACATGAAAGTGACAAAGGCATTAATCAGTTAGAAATCTTGGAACAATCCCAACTTATTTAATGGGTTATTTAATGTAAAAATTGGATTAATTTGTAAATGTTTGCAATTATAACTATATTTTCAATAGTCCTAGAATTACTATCTTAGATTAATAATTCTACTTAACAATAAGAATAAAAATTTGTTTGCATAGAGTTATATGATTTCAGTGGATTGTCATGATACTGATGTATGTATCTATGTATATATTTATGTATCTATATATGTAAATATTAAATGTGTGTGAAACTTCTCAATGATCTCATTTTTAGAAACTAAAGACTAAATTCCCGGTAAAATCCCTTTTTTATATGGACAATGGTGAAAACTTTTGCACACAACTAATATACTTTTACACACACATATATAAAGCAGAGCACAACATAAGAGATGACTAATAATGTATCACTAATAATGTATTGCTTCTCCCATTATCTTTTTCTGTTTGTATCCCATATTCACCCTCTGTAAATATATACATACATATATATATATATATATATATATATATATATATATATATATATATATATATATCAGTACTAAAAGGTGACTTGGGAACCAGGGAATAAATTCAAGGTGAAAAGGGAAAACGAGACCCTAACTCTGCGCCCTTGGAAAATTATTTGCCTCTTAACCCCCCCCCCTTCCCACTGTGATGTGAACTAATTTTAATGTGAGAAAATGCCCTGCTTCAAACTTGATACCCCTTTCCATTGGCTTTAATGGTCAAAATCAGACATAGTAATTTGGTTACTTTTACCAAAGGTCAGTTTAGTTCAAGTTCCTGTATGGTCAATGAGACTTGAATGCTTGATGTTTGCTTTGCAAAATCTGATGCGTAAATTGATTTTAGCTTGCATTTCAATCCATGTAAATTCTATATGTTTTTATATATATATATATATATATATATATATTCACCTACCCCTCTGCATGAGTAGAATGCAACACATGGTCAATTTTAAGTGCAGTTTAATGGGTTTGAATTCAGAGTTTTCATTCTCCCAGACCAGTTTCCATGCCAAAGTTAAAGAGTCTTGTCTGTCCTACTATTTACTCATAGCTGGAGGGAGAATAAATGAATTTTTACTTTTCCCAAGGATATGAGGGAAATTATATTGTGTTTTTGATATTTAATTTCCATTTTGTAGTGGTATATTTAGTTTGTTTTTATATGTGGTTGTCTGTTCTCATAAGTTGGAAGGTCGTCATTTATAGCGATGGGGATAACATTATTATTATTATTATTATTATTATTATTATTATTATTATTATTATTGTTGGGTTTTTGGTTTAAGGTTTAAGTTGGTTTTACATTGGTTGTTATCCCCTTGCTAAATGTTGATGGAAAATCAAGGTGGTGAAGAAGAATGAAGACGTCATTAGGTTTTTGAAGGAAGGTTTTAATGGCAGCATGATGTAAGGGTTTTACGCTGGTATGCTGCAAGCCTCGTAGTAAAAAAAGAAGGTAGGAAGTTGTTAGAGTGTATCATCAAATTTGTTTTTAACTAGAATCCCTGGGTCTAGAAGAATAGACCCAAGGGATCCATAAACTAGATGGCTCTCCTCATAATGGTTGATGAGGCTTCTACTATTCGGGAGCAGACGAATAGACGTCCGTTCCCGTTGGGGATTTCTGACAGAGAGATAGATTTGTGGGCTTTCTTCAATTTTTGGTGCTGCTAGGAAATATGGTTTGGGCTGAATAGGACAAGTCATCCTAATTGGGTGAAAATGTTCGTCGACTCTAATGGTCAAATTAAATTACTCGCCAAACAAAAATCTCAATTTTCTTTCTGCTACAGACATTCATGCTATGTGAAATATAAACAGTCAGGTCTTGGAGTTGAACTTGCGTTGCTGTATCTATTTCCTGCAATGGTATCCATAACACCACGAATGCCTCCAGTATGTTTTTATATATATCCAAAGTTGAAATTGCTTCGATCAGAATTTTTTTCCTAATCATGAAAAAGCTTCTGATCAAATAATTCTGAACTACTCTATTGTTTTAAATCTTTGCTCAATATTAAAAATATCTCCATCCAAAATGTTGTTCAGAACCAAATAATACAAATTTTTGTCTAAATCTGTCTGACTATAAGTTCTTTGAATAAGCAAGTCTTTGATTGCAATAGCACAAGGCAATAAAAGCATAATCACTTCTGTAGAGAGTGTCTACTGGCTTAATACTGCTGGAGAGCAAGTGAAAGAATTTCTGCTTTTCAGTGGCTTTCTCTCTGTGACCCTCCCCTTTATTATTCTGTTCTTCTTTTTATATACCTGGTTTGAAGAGAATAATAAAACATGGAAGACTAAAACCACATCCTTTTCTGGCCTTAGCAAGAATGCAAGCAAAAATATTTTTGCTTTTCTGTAACTGTCTCTCTTTCACCTACACAATCTTATATTCTGCTTATTATGCTCCCTGCTCAAAAGCAATAGGAAAGCTACTAAATTCATTGCTATTACTTGCATCTTTTCTTGTTAAAACAACTGGTGATTTCTCTACTTACACTCCTTAAATAATGGTGCTTTTAAAAATTATTCTAAGAAATGACGAACTGAGAAAAACAAAAAATACAAGTACAAAGATGATAGTGAAAATTATCAATAATTAATTTTATACTACTCAAAATTATCTATCTTGGAAAAAATGTAAGGCATGAAGTGTATGTATTGCATATATGGACCCTTTGTACATTGCTTCAAAAAATACATTAAAATGAAATACTTTTGTATTTTCTTAGAGTAAAACATAAAATTTCATTAACTACAGAGTAACTATAAAAAATAATGATACAATAGCTACCTATTTTATTTTCATCAATAAAACTATGACCTGCCTTAATTACTGTTTTACAAATTCTTGGCATTTTTTCCAACCGTTTTTGAAAAAAAGTTGATAATAGACCTTTTTGGGCATCCCTTAAGCAATGCAAAAGCTCACTCTTACTCTTTGGGTATTTTCTTCAAACTGTCCCATCCAATTAGTCCCATATTAATTCAATGAGAGAAAGGTCAGGAGATTAAGATGGCCAAGTAAGAGTAATTTCCAGAATTTTGTTTATTTTTTTACATTTATCATTATTTAGAAAAGATTTTTGGATCAGTCTTTGGCTTACATTCATCCACAATAGTTTTGATACACTTCCAATATCCAGTTCTTATAATTCTTTTACTATAACAGGCTTTTCTACATATTCCCTTTCTATAACAGAGGTTCCTTTATGAATTTGTACCTTCTTAACAGTCCTGTTGATCTGAGTTTATTTTTTAACTGTAGAGATTGACACTAGTTGCTATCAATAGAAATTAAGTAAAGATGGAGCAGTTTAAAATTGATATCTTTTGCTCTCAATAATCAAGTTCAGCCGTAATTGTCCCTCTAGATTCTCCTGATCTTTTCTGTCGACATTTGTGCCAGTTTTAAACTTTCTTTGTAATAATTATTGCACTCCATATCTATAAATTTTTATCTTCTTGGCAATTTATCTTTGAGATTAGCCTTTTTCGAATAAAAGTTCAATTTTTGCCTTCACCTCAATGCTTAGCTTCTTTGATTTAGCCATTTTATTCAAATTACTTCAAAATTTAAAAAAAAAAAAAAAAACAAAACAAATTATAAAACCCTATGAAAATACCTTTGTAATATTTCAACGTTTTTTCTTCAAGTGGACACAGCTATATTTTGTTCAAAAACGGTGTTCCTTATAAACTGCAACCAGTGCTACAACATCTTTTATTATTTACATTTACAACTTGTATTAACATTTACCTTAGTTGAAAAGTTTGGTAATCTCAAAAAGTCAACTAATAGTGAAAACAAAATATGATCTTTCTCATGGAAAATATTCATAATTTAGCAAAAATATTGTGGACAGACATGGCCAAATTTGAATTTTTTGGTTGTAAGAGAAGAGTGTATATGACAAGAAAGCCTGGAAAAAGACTCGAAAGTAAAATCAAGTAATCTTTTGTTACTGAAATGTTATCTTTTACTTTAAAAAATATATCACATTTGAAGGTATTTTTTTAAAAAGCAATGTGCTGTATCCCTAAACCTTCTGTTGGTAGTTTATATATAAATATATATATATATATATATATATATATATATATATATATATGCAAGTTTATATTAAAAAGCACTTGGAAATATGTCACTATTTAAATGTTTCAAAGTTTACTATTGGCAAAACTAATTAGAAGAATAAATGAAAAACTGTCTAGAGAGGGAACTTATAAAAAAGCTTTAATGTACCCAATATATATATATATATATATACATATATATATATATATATATCTGTCACCTAAAGTACCAAAATAGACATCAATATTTGATAGTTTGATAGATTATATAATCACAAAAAGATGCAAATTTGCAAGATACTTTTAAATTTCTTCAGGTATTTTCAGAACTATTTCCTGAAATTAATTTTGATATACAGACACTCATGCAGACAGACAAAGTCACATGCATGCACACACATATATATGTAATATATTTTTATGCTTTTATTTGTTTTCAAGGAGATGAGTTTAATGAATTCACGTAATTAAATAGTGTTTTCTGGAGGACTTTCTATATCATGATGCTTGCAATCCTATGATGCTTTATCATTGTTTTTTTTTATCATCATAATCAATAGCGCAGAAATACTAGATTGTATATTACAAAATAAATTGAGAGAATGATTAAAAGCTTTGAGATAAAAAACCATCATTTTTATCATGAATGTCTCAATTCTTACAGAATGATGAATTAATTCTTTACTGTCAGAGAAAAAAACAAAACTTTTAAATAATACTTGGCATTTTTTGCATGTAGGTAAAGAAAGAAAATATTTTTGGGTCCCTATAACTAATTGCAGCAAAAATTTTAACTCTTAACTCCCACTGAAAGAAAGAGTTTAGAAAACCCCATGGTAAAACAATTTTCCTTATAATTGTCCCTTCAGTCAGTTATTGGCATTCACACCAATGGAATCATATTTTATGCATAACACTTGTTCATTTGTTCATATGTTAATACTCTAATGTACATTTATGTGTTTCTTTTTTTGTGAGTCAATATGTGTTATTAGATTTTATTTGTTAAATCAACAAAAAATTTGATTAATTTCAGTACTGACACATACTCAAATGCATAAATTCTTACTCAACCCAACCCAGCAAGAGAGAGAGAGAGAGAGAGAGAGAGAGAGAGAGAGAGAGAGAGAAAGAGAGAGAGAGAGAGTACATATCTCTGAAATTCCATGTATTTATAAAGTATCCTCACTGAGTGTCACACTTTAGCAACATTGTCAAATAATTTCTGTTTTTAAAAAGAAAGTTGTAACTATGTATTTCCAATTTCCAATTTTTCAAATGTAACTGAACATTACCTGATTTAAAAATGCCCTTATTGGTCATTCTTATTTCAGTAGTGAAACAGTGGGCATCATAATTTAATCTATCATCTCACCTTCCTAAAATGGAGAAAATGAGAGTGCATATTCAAAAAATTTCAAAGTGTTTATAGCCAAGGTATCACAACTGACCACCAAGTCTGAAACAGGTTTTCAAAATTTTCTTCTGGCAATATGTCATTGAGAGATGAACCCAAACCAGGACACTCATCAGACTTTGTTCAAGATGCTTTAATAGAATTATTGGAATGCAATCACTGAAAAAGTAGTTGAGAATTAGCACTTGACTTCAACATATCCCAATTCACAATCTGCCACCATTTGAAAAAGATAGGATAAGTGAACAATCTGGGCATTTGGCTTTCTCATACTCTAAATATAAAAAGGAAAATTGCTAATCCCTAATGACAGTTTTCTTTCAAATCAAAACAAAGAAATAATCCATTTAACAATATCATTAGTGATGAAAAATGAGTCTTTTATGACAATGTTCATGGCAAAAATCAGTGAATTGACAAGAATGAATCTCCAAAGAGAGCCCCATAGGCTGAGTTTCAAGGAAGAAAAGTCATGCTGTGTTTATGTTGGGATCACTTCAGTATTAATCATTTTGAGTCTTGGAACTGATCAGTCACTCAATGCAGACTCATTCTCTCAAACAGTTGCAATATGTGTTTAAAAATCTTCTAGAAAATGCCCTGCACTTATAAAATAGGACAAACATTGTGCTTCTCTATGATTAAACAAAGCCACATTCAGAAAGAATCATGTGGTAAAAAATAGGCTCATCTGTTTTCCCCCATCCACTATATTCATCAGAATTTGAACCAAGTAATTTCCACCTTATTCATTTTCAACAAAATGGTCAGAATGACAAAAATACTTTTCAAAAAGATCACATGAAAATGTTTGTGGAAAACTTCTTGTGTTCAAAACCAGCTGAATTTTACTTGAGAGGACTCAACAAACTACCAGATAAATTGCAAGAGGTGATTGATAATAATGGCAAATATTCTATTGGCTGAAATTAAATCATTATTAAATTATTCATGAATACATTATATCTTACTAAAACAAAAATTATTCCAGAGTCTAAGCAAGACCTATTGACCTATTGACCTATTGAGAAGACCAAATGACTAAAATTCTAGTCTTCCATTATTAAAAATTTATGAAAATGAGTATAATTTTGTAAAAATTTGGAGGAAGAGTTATATATATATATACATATATATATATATGATTAGAAATAATTTACACAAATGTTCTTGCCCAGTCAGCTGGGACAGTGGAATACACCCACTGTATCTCTGTATTTTCCTACAAGTGTCATGGATATGACACTAAACAATCTGATGGTAAGGTTCTAGTAATGTTGGAGCTTTGGGGAATATAGAGTACCCCTTCATTGCCATCACTCCCTGATCCACCCTGACCCAAAATGGTAGCACCTGATAGGGTCCTATCAATGGATCAAATAGAACTAAATTGTAAACTTATGCTAAACTGAATTCTTTGAAATAGAATTGTTTTGACATTTAAACTGTGTACTTATGCTAAACTGAATTCCTTGAAAAAGAATTGTTTTGACATTTAAACTGCATACTTATGCTAAACTGAATTGCTTGAAATAAACTGTTTTTGATATCAACTGTATTTAATACACTGAATTGTTTAAAACAGAACTGTTTTGACATTTAACTATGTGTAAACAAAAACTATACTTATACTAAACTGAATTGTATGAATTAGAACTGTTTGAATAAACTGAATAGCTTGAAACAGAAATGTTTTTTACAATTAAACTATGTACTTATGTTAAATTGAATTGTTTGCAATAGAACTGTTTATAAAGTGGATTTGGCATTAAATAACTAAAGAATGTTGATTTGCCACAAAACACTAATAAACAAACAAATAAACAAACATGATTGTTCTAATACTTAGGACAGGTAATAGAAATATATATATATATATATATATATATATATATATATATATATATGTTATCCCCATCATCTATATCTTATATATATATGTATATATATATATATATATATATATACTTGTCTAAGTATTTGAACAAATACACAAATTGTTTCTAATTGGTTTGTGTATTGAGATTTAAAAATAGGTACATTTTACAAAAATGTGACAGTAACATACATACAGAACTTGCACCATTATTATGCTTCTTTTTAGAGAAAAAAATATCCAAAGTTTGTTTTCTAAATTAATTAAAGTCTGGGTTTGCTTTCAGCATTAAGTTTTCTTTCTGTCATCTGCAGCTGACATTTCTGCACATGAATGGGGTTTAACTTAAAAAAAAAAGAAAATGCAAAAAAAAGGTCTTTGATAAATTTTGCCCTGAGGAACTAGGAAAACTGCTGCAAAAAAATAAGGGTTTCAGTTACTCAAATAAAAAGTTAGTCAACTGTTCTTCCATTTCTTCCTTGATAGACAAAACAAAAAAAACAAAAAACAAATAAACATTTGTTTGCTTATAAAGAAATACACCTTATATATTTCTAAGTTTCTTGCTTCTTTAAGACATTTTATTACAAACAAAATCTTAGAAGAATAAAGACTCATCTATTCACATTGTTCAAAAGCAGATAGATATCTGGTAGAGTATACACCTATGTTTTCTCCATATAAATGATGAGCGTCATGCAACAACAGACAATTCACTGGCCAACTTATGAACAACTCTATACATCAGTGTTTGTGGTGTAATGATCATCATCATAGGAAATGAGCACAACAGTTTGTATTTCCCAGAACATTAATACCCATAGAAAAAGTATTCATCCAACTATTTTCCCCCCAGCTATGAGTCAATAGTAGAGAAGACTGGGCTCTTTAACCATGGTATGGCAACCTGTCTGGGAGAAGGAACACTCTAAATTCAAACCTTTTATACTCTGGTTAAAAATTAACCTTCTGCAGAATCCTGGTTATGAAGAGTGGTTGGGCAAGTACAAAAACATCTGCTTGCAGGCTTTGAGCCTACCATTGAGGTCACATATAGCAAGCATAAATATAAACTTATATGTTTGAAAGAAAGAGTCAGCTTCATTTTGAAGCATTTCGATGCCTCACATACATATATATAGCAACATAGAGTTGTAATTATAGAATATAAACATATACACATTCATACCACACACACACACACACACACACACTCATGCACACACATACACACACACACATATAGAATCAAGAAAGGACTTAACAATTTTTGCATTAGCTTGAGACCAACATTTGAAAGTTTATTGGAAGACAGAAGAAAATTTGTAAAATAAAAATGAAAAACTATTAAACAATTCTTTATTGCAGTTTTTGATAAAATTTGTTTACAAGAAAGATTGCAGAAACACTCCAAATACAGCAATGGTTAACAAGCTAATCTTATAGATTCATTTGTACTGAGTAATGAGTTTGATCTTTATTTGGTGGGATATACTAATGACTTTGTGCCAAATATTAATTGCACTTATGTTTTTAATAAGGTAACTCATAGGGTTTAATGGCTAACAAGCTGGGCTTGTAAACTATTTTTAGTGAATCTGATTCTCAATGAGGGTCTCACATTTCTGTCCTTGTCTCAATCTATAGTAAGCTTTGTAAATGACTACAAAGGAGGTGCTGCCAAGATGCTGGTATATATCTCTGCCATATATATATATATATATATATAATTTGTGTTTGGCTTCTTTGTTTAATCACATATTAACCATCATGGGTTATTTACTGGCAAAATCATCCTTGTAGAACAGTAGTGGCACTATTTAACCAATAGTTAGCGGGATAAGGGGTTCATATCTTTTCCAAGAGTATTAGTCCAAAAGTGAGTGTAATTGTGTGACTGGAGTTGGAACTGACTATGATGTTGCCGTCCAGTACATTAGCTACTACACCACATGGAGTTACCTTTATATATATATATATATATATATATATATATATATATATATATATATATATATATATATATATATATATCCAAGTCAAATGTTTATATACACCTAAGTCAAATACATTTAAAGTCAGTTTTTCTCATTTTCTCAACTCCTGACATTTAAGATTAAGCAAAGATTTCCTATCTTAGGTCAGTTAGGATCACTAATTTATTTTAAGAATGTGAAATGTCAGACTAATAGTAGAGTTAATAATTTATTTTAGCTTTCATTTCTTTCATTACATTTTTGAGTGTGTTAGAAGTTTACATGCACTTAGTGTTTGGTAGTATGATCTTTAAATTGTGTGACTTGGGTTGAACATTTCAGGTAGCCCTTCCAATCAACTTCTCCCAATACCCCACAACACTCCTTTCTCTGAATGTAACTGTCCTAAATGAATTTGTTTGTAGGTCTGTTTGTTCAAACAAACTTTTCAATTCTGCCCACATATTTTCGATTTGATTTCAAAGAAAATTAACATTTAATATTGAAACTGGTTGGGTTGTACTTATTCATTGGTGATACAGCATATATAACAAACATATTCTATCATTTGAAAATGGAGAAGGTAACTATCTCAGGTGAAATGGGTAATTTTGAATGAAAATGTTTGTTTGATCTATAACCTGGAGAAAAAAGTTTTTCAAAATGTGAGAAGAAGGATATCAATTTTATGATTCCTTTTCAAAAGTAGTTTATATTTATTAAATTGGACAGTATGTTCTTTATTGCTCAGAGGCATATCAGAAAAATGCTGTTATATCTTTTGAGAGATAGGCAGACAGAAACGTTGAAAATATTTAATAAGCTTACTTTAATTTGGCACAAGGTTAGAAGTATGTATTTAGGATGTGGCGCACAGTCAGGTTTTAAGTGGAGTTTAACTGGTTTGAATTCAGTTTTCCTTCTCCTTTGACAATTGCTATCCAAAAGTTAGAGCGGGAGGTTAAATAATTGGATGTGCATTTCCCAAGGGTATTAGCATTATGGGTAAAAACAAACATCCTTGTCCAGTATTTAAACTCAGGTCAATGTGTTCATTTCCTATAATGATAGTCATCACATCACCATTTCAAGTCCAGAAGAATATGTGACCCAGTGAGAATCAAACTCATAAACAATGACCTGCTAGTTTAGCTCAGTAACCATTATATGACACAAAGTAACCAGTGAGACAATGGAAGTAGAGAAGGATTTTTATCACTCCTAGAAGTAACTGTCAATATTCAAATACAATGTTTTTGATCTTTTGTATTTTCTTTCACCTTTCTTTTCAATTAATATATTCCCACCTAAACATTTTGAGTGATTCTTACTTTCATCTGTTTTATTTGCAATGATTTTTTTCCAACATCTCACTGCCTTTTCTTTATTTAAAGAACCTGTTTTTCCCATGCTTATTTTTAATTCCTTCAGCTTTTTTTGTATATGTAATATTTTATTTCTTTCACTTCTGAGTCAGGCATTCTTTCCTCTTTGAAACAATCCATTTCTTTTTTTCTTTTGCTCTTTTGTACATTCATGTTCTTATATAAACTACTTGGTATATTTACTCACCCATGCTTATTTATTTATTCATTTATGCATACATTTAGATACTTACATGTAAACCTCTTTTTTTCATTTGTCTGTTTTTCCAAGACTTGATTAGAAATGCTTTTGTGCTTTCTTTCACCCTTAGTAGTTCATTTTTTTTTAATCACATATTCATTCATTTAATTTCACTGATTCCTTCATTTGCTTACATGTAGGCCTTTTTCATTCATTATGAACTATCTTTCATCCATGACTTAGTCAGAAATGTTTTTGTGCTTTCTTTTGTCCTTATTTGTTCATTTGTTTTATTCCTTCTATCATTTATTCATTCAAATCAACTCATATATCAATGGGTTTCTTTCTTTCTAATCACACTTTAGTTTATATTTTCTTTCATCCACAGATTCATTCATTCATTCATTCATTCTTTTGCTTACATGTAAATCTTTCTATCACTAATCTTTTCTCCATGACTTGATTAAAAATGTCTTTTTATTTTATTTCATCCTCAGCAGTTTGTTCATTTTCATTCAATCATTGATTCATCCTCTTTCATTGGCTTATATTTAATCCTTTCTATTTTACTTATTCATTCAGTCATTCAATCCATTCCTTTTCACTCATCTTCTCTCTTAATCTTTCATTCATATTCACCCACAGTTGATAGGTTTTTTTCACTTCAAAGACTAACAAATTGCATTTATCAAACATTTATTCATTCATCCTTTCGCTTAGTCTTTCTTTCATTTTCTCACAATTTTATCAGTTTTTTCAACCAATACTTTATTCTGTCTTTCAATTCATTTTGTCATTAATTCTCTTGTCCTTTCATTGACTAAGCCTTTATCTTAATGTTCTTTCTCTCTTATTTTTTTTTATTCAGTCTTTTACACATTTATTCATTGCTTTGTTGATTTCATAGACTTTTACCACATTTCCTATGATTTTCTTACTCACAAATATTCTTCTTCTTTATTGATTTACTTTTTCTTTCAAATATGATTTTCCTTCTGAGTTAATTACATCATCAAACTCATTCATTTGCCCATTCCCTTTCTTAATGATAACTCATTTGCTTACTCTATCATTTTAGTTTGGGCATTTACCTTTTTTTTTTCTCATTCATTTTTCAATTGCTTTTCAGTCTTTTTCCTGTTGGGAGGAAAAAACTGCCTGGCATACAGATTATCTTGGCTGAAAATGTCTCTGCAACAGTTATGAAGTATCATTATTGCTTCAAATATACATGTGAAATACAACTGCAGAGTTTGCACTTTAGCTGTAGCTGCTGCTGTTGTTATTGCTGACACTTGCAAAGAGATGAGGTGAGGGAGAGGGGAGAGTGATAAAAACCCTGACCAATGAGGAAATATACTTACAGGCTTATATAGGTGTCAACTGTGATAAAACACATCCATGTAAAAAGAAAAGAAAAAAAACAATAAAAGGAAAGGAAAAAGTCTGTAAAGATTAGAAAGTCCCGACTGATGACAAAAAAAAAAAGCAAAAAGAACTGGCTGCAAATATATAGTTGAAAAACATGTCAGTAAAGGATAATAGATGAAAACAAAACAAAAATAGAAAAAAAAATCAGAAAAAATACAGAGAAAAATTGGGAAAGATTCCTAATCTCTTTTAGAAGGTTTTTGTAGCTTCAACTGCACCTGATCAGCGTTTAGAAACAAATATACAAGGTTTACATTCAGAAAAAAAACAAAACAAAAACAAATCATACACTGAACCAACTTACCTCATTACAAGAGTTATTCTTTGATGATAAAAAAAATGCTCTCGAAATGACAGAGGCATAAATGAGATATTCAGTTTTGGTTTCTTAGTTTAATAGCATATCAACCTTTGTGGGTTATTTAATGCCAAAGCTATCCTTGTCAATGAATATCAATGATGCTATTCAACCCATAGCTGGGGAGATAAGGTGAGTGCATACCTTTCCGAAAAGTATTAATCCATGACTGGAGTTTAAACTTGCGTACTTCAGGGCAGCAGGCCAGCATTTGAGTCATTATGCCATGACGACTTATCCTTTGTTTTGTCTGATTCAATTAAAACTTATTCAAGTAATGTCCATAGCTCAAGTGTTTTTTTTTAAATTTTCTGGGGTTAGGGGTGTGTGTATTTTTTTTCTTTTTTGATTGTTTTAAGAATACAGACTAGGAATTAATTGATTCTTGGATCCTGAATATTTTTCTATTGAAAAAAAATAGGTTTCTCCTTTTATGCAATTCTCCTTGTAATAAATCCCTTCCTCTCAACTTTTTTCTCAATCCACTTCAGAACTTTGGACCTTCCTCAAGTCTTGTAACACATGGTAAATAATGGATGTGGATCTGCCATTCTGATTAATAATGTGTTGGCAGGGGAACTGAATTCTAAGTTTTCCATCTCCTGAACCAGTTGCTCCAGCATGTCTAAAGAGCCCAGGCTATTCAACTATTTAGCTATAGGATGAGGAGAGAAGATATAGATTTATGTCCCTCCTCAGAGCATTATCACAAAGTAAAAGGAAATTAGCTTCATCCAGAATTTGAACATGGCTTGATTATATTTTGCTCAATAATAACCATTATGTCACCAATGCCTCCAGTTTTTCTTTCAGACCAGTTGCCTAACCCGGACTAATGAGCACAGTCTATCCTACTATTTAACCATGGCCAGGCAGGAGTTGAACATTTAGGTTCATGTCTTTCCTCAGGGCATTACCATGATGTGAAAGGCAAATAGCCTCATCCAGAAATTGAATATGGCAGGCTGATTCTGTTTTCATGGACAATAACCAATAAGTCACCTGTGTCTCCATTAGTATACACAGAAATAATCATAAACTTGTTATTATAAACCATGGCTTTTGTTCTTGCAGAATTCAAAGAAAGGTAAGTTGACAAAGAATTTGCTCATGAGTCTGAATGTCTTTCAAAATCTTTACATATCAGAAGGGAGAAATTCTATAGGCATTCTGGAATAGGTTTCTACTTTCATCAATGAAATTCATATCACTTTGTTCTGGAATCCTTTAAAATGCAGCTAACATAACACAAAAATATCCAATGAGTTAAAAGAAACATCTTTTTTGTCTCATTTAAACCTGGCTCTTAAAAAATCCCATATAGATATTTTATTAGAGAAAGTTTCCATTTGCTTATTACATTAAGGCTATAAAATCACAAAATAATGCAGTTAATCTTCAGTAATTTTTATAAGGGGTGGGATGATGAAAAGTTCTCAGTCTAAGCAAGAAGAAAAGATGACTTTTGAAAAAATTATTGATTATTTAAGAGATATGTAAACTTGGGAAAGGATGTACCAAGTGTGTTGAACTTTGAATTGAATGTTTGTTAGCACATAAAATCCACAGCTCAAGGCCACTCCTTTATTGGTTCAGCAAATAACTTTTTAGCACTACTTTGTATGCATTTAATGATTTATGAAGGCTGTATGAAAATCAAAATATAAGCATATATATATATATATATATATATATATATATATATATATATATATTCTTTTCAAATATAAAATATAATTACAATAAAAACCAGCAAAAACTAAACTCAGTCATGAGTTTTTATTGTTTTTATTGTTATTCTTTTTATAGTTGAAATATTATAATATTGTAATAGTGCTCACCATTGTGGGGCATTGAGTACTGTAAAGATTTTACTGATTAAAAATGCTTTTAGCATTAAATTTTAATCATAATTATGTATAAGGTGTGTCACAATCATTTTTTTTATATCTGATGACAAAATAGCTAAATTGTTAGTGTAGCTAAGACAGACTTTGGATGGCAATAAGATTTAACAACATTTTCCTGATGAATGTTTGTTAAAGCCACAAATCTCAGCCACAAATCTATCTCTTAGCTGGTAAATGCTTTAGGTTTTTCTCAGGCAACAGTAGCTAGGCTATACAAGGAATCTGTGAATTTCAGACAGATGTGAAGTGATGCAAAAATGGGAATGCTGGTGACTGGAAAAATATGCTGAAACTCAGTGTCAAAATCACATCCCAATTCAATGCTGATGTCACTAAAAAAACTTCAGTCAATGCATTGTGTAGTGTAAACACTATTCCATAGTGTTTCCAAGTCATTGCCTAATGTGAGTACTATTGTAGACTCCATGGCATTAGTTACTATTTATCAACCCCTCCGCTCGGGCAGGATATGACACAAGGTCAATTTTTAAGCGGAGTTTAACAGGTTTTTAATTCAGAGTTTTCCTTCTCCTAGACTAGTTGCCTCACCAAGGCTGAAGAACCTAGTCCGTCCTACTATTTACCCATAGCTGGAGGGAGAATATGGGGGTTCATACCTTTCCCAAGGGTATTTGCCCGAAAGTGAACGTAATAGCGCGACTGGAGTACAAACTCGCGTACTACGATTCCGCAGTTCATCGCTTTAACCATTACACCACGAGGACACCTCCATGGCATTAGTTACAGAACAGGGTAAGAGAACTTGGCCATTGAACTGTGAAAGACTGGTGCTGCAATACCAAATGGAACTAGGATAATTTCCTGCATTTTCAGGCTGAAAACTAAATTTGTATATGGGAAAGTCCATATGAGGATACAGATCGAGCCTATCATCAGAGTGCTATGTAAGTTGTTGGTAGCTCTAATGTGGGATGTGTTTTATTGGAGTTTGCTCTGACTATGGGTAGAATTGAAACTTGTATTGACACTTGTGATGTATACTGATCTTGTTGAAGATCATTTGCTCCAGGTTCTGTTTGAAATGGTGATGGTATATTCCAACAAGATAATGCATCTTTATGCCTCAGTCTGGTAGACCTGGGTTCAATCCCAGGTCATGTCACACCAAAGACTTTAAAAATGGTACTTGATACCTCCTTGCTTAACACTCAGCAATATAACATACATATCAAGGGTAAAGTGGAGCAATTGAAAAGATAGCCTTCTGGTCGCCCTCGACTACAGTCTCCAACTTTACTTAATCCTAATTCTGCTTTGGTGATACAAAACTGATTCAAGGAACGTTCATTTGACTTTCAGGTATTTCATTGGTCCCAGGTCTTGCCAGGGATGTACATCATTACACTGTATTTTTGTAGTAACATCATTACAATGTATTTCTATACTAAGATCATTACACTGTATTTTTGTAGTAATATCATTGCAATGTATTTCCATGCTAATATCATTTGCAGTGTATTTCTATACTAACATCATTGCAGTGTATTTCAATAATAATATAATTTACAGTGTGTTCTATATTACACCATCACAATGTATTTTGCTTTTGGACCAATTCCCTTGGGAAATATATGAACTCCTTATCCTTCCACCTGTGTGTTGAATACTACTACAACTGTCTTTTTACAAGGATGGCTTTGGCATTCAATAACCCATGAAGACTGATATGCTATTAAACATATAAACCAACCAACTAACAATGTATTTCTATGCTAACACCATTAATCATGTATTTCTATATGAACATCAGTTGTTTGGTATTTCTACTGTAAGAACACTTACAATGATGATAATTGTAAGAACACTTACAATGATGATAATTCTTCTTAAAAATTATAGATTATATATTTATAATATATTTCTTTAGTAATATTATTTACACTGCATTTCTATAGTAACATCATTTGCAATGAATTTCTATAATATCATTTGCATGGCATTTTATTGTAACAGTTGTTGTAATATATTTCTAAAGTAATATCCTTTACAATGCATTTCTCAAGTAATATCAATTACAATGAACTTCTATGGTAACATCATTTGCATTGGATTGTTGTAGGAACATCAATTACAATGTATTTCTTCAGTAACAACACTTAGAAAAGTCATATAGTCTGCACAATGCATTGAAAGATAATGACTTTTCTAAAAATTATACTCTCTGTATTTATTTACAATTCATTTCTACTGCAATATCGCTAGAAATTAATTTCTCTTGTAACATTATTTACAAAGAATTCTATACAAATATCATTTATAAAGAATTGTGTAAAAACAAGTCATGGAATGATAGTGTCTCTTCTGAAAATTATACATGGAATATTCACAATGTGTTTCTATTATCATCATCATCATCATCATCATCATCATCATGATGTCCTGTTGATTGCATGAATTCCCTTAAATCTCTTTCCACCCCTCCCTATCATTCAGGTCCTGTATCTGAGAGGTCCTGTAGACTTTATCTGGAGTTCACACAGAGCAGAGGTATGTAAGTTTTTGCTGGTGTAGGAGTCCATTAGTGAATGTTGGTTATAAGTTCATCCTTACTTCTCCAGCAGTGCTAAGTATGTCTCGTTGATCTTTTTTGGATGGTTTGTGAGATGGAAGGCAGGTGGCTGTACAGCTGCTGTTTTGTTAGGTGCTGCACAGGATTTGTTCAAAATAGCAAGCAGCATTCTTGTATAATTCCCATTAAGCTTTTTCTATAAGAGTTTCTTTAGAGTCTTGATGGTGCAACCATGCTGTAGTACTGAAAGGACCATAGCTTGGAAGAAATGCTATTTGATTTTATAAGAGAGATTAGATTTCTATTGGATTAACAACCCATCTTCCTTTCAGGAATGTTGACATTGTTTTCAGTAGAAGAGATTTCGATATTCCAATCATTCTGACTATATTTTATGATGCCTAGTGTTGTGCTGTTACAAAAACAAATTGAACAGATATGCATTTCATGCATTCTGTTGGTTAGCAGCTGCAACCATAAAGTATTTCATGTTGTTTCACAGGTCATTGCAACAATACTGTGCAGAGAGCGTCAGAATTGAATCTCATAATAGTTTTACTTGAAATAATTGCTTGAAGGAAAAGGCATTATCATACCGGTAAAAAACATTTTAAAATTGCCACTTGTCAAATAAAATCTGTCATCTTGCATTTTAGGGATTTTTATCTTCATCACTGACTATGGCAATGTAGCTTCATTTTAAGAAAAAATTACACTGTTGGTCTTTTTATGGAAAATACATAATTTCTTTGTTTTACTCAGTCAATTTATAACTCCCGTGTGACATTTATGCAGAATTTATTCAACACTAACTTATCAAGAATCAGAAGAGGTAGAAAATATTTGTTTTGAGTTTGTTTTCATTTGTCTGAGTTGAAATCTCTTGTCGCTTGCAGAAAATCTCATTTATCTAAATTGGAGACATCAAAGTATCATGATCATCAATTATAATTTACATCTGCCAATTATTATATGAAGAAACATTGTATCTCTTTAATGAAGTACTCACAATCAACAACTTAAATTTCTTTCTTAACTATTGAAGAAAATGTTTGTAATTATATCTATCATATACTGAACAGCCCAGTCGGCTGGGGCAGTAGAATATGCTGAATACATCTCTGCAGAGAAATATGACTCAATGTGTATCCTGAATATGGCATTAAACCATCTGGTGGTGAGGCTCCAGTCCTAGAGCTTTGGGGAAATGTGGAGTAAACTTTCATGGCAATTACTTCCAGATCTACTCAGACCTGGAGTGTTTGTACCTGTTAGGGTCCTATCTATAGATCAAATAGAACTGTTTGACAATTTGACTGTGTGCAAACAAATGACTGAGGTTAAATAAAATTGTTAATGTTACATAGCAATTCTTGGACACATTTGTGTGCAAACAAATGAGTAATGTTGACTAGAAATATTAGTTTGGTCTAGAATACTTGAAACCATTTAACTATGTGCAAAAATACAGTTATTGTTAATACATAGCAATGCTTGGAACCATTTGGCTATGCAAATCATTGAATGATGTTGAATAGAATCATTAGTGTTAAATAGCAATTCTTGCATCTATTTAACTGTGTGCAAACAATAGCAATACTAAATTGTGTGCAAGCAAACTAGCTCTAAATTTAAAAAAAATTAAATTTCCAACAAACTATTCCCTTAAAAATCATATATATAACCATTTAACTGTGTGCCAAAAAATGACTGATATTAAATCAAATAGTTAATGTTACATAGCAATACTTGAAACCATTTAATTGTATGCCAGGGACTAGAAATATTAGTTTAGTATAGAATACTTGAAACCATTTAACTGTATGCCAGGGAATTAGAAATGTTTCCTACAAACTATATGTTTACAAATCATATGTATTTAATAAATATATGTATAAATAGGATTTGGCATTAAGTAACCAGCAAGAGTTGATATACCGTAAAACCTACTAACTTAACTATAAACTGAAAAGCCCATAATTTAGACAGCTCCCTGATAGCTTCAGTTACAAGATATTGTATGGAATCTATAAGTTATTCTATGGGCATGTCTGTCCAGGCATGTTACAAGACTGGCATAACTGTGTAGTATTTTTCATGTGGTTACAGAAAATCTAGTGAGGTTTATATGATTTTCATGTACATCCTTAAATGATATTAGCATAGAAATACATTGTTATGATATTACTACAAAAATACATTGTAATGATGTTAGTATAGAAATAACTTGTAATGATCTTAGTATCAAAAACATTGTAAATAATGTTAGGTTTGGTTTGGTTTCTTTGTTTAATGACATATCAATCTTTGTTAGTTATCTAAAGCCATCCTTGTAAAAGGATAGAAGTGGTACAGTGTAACCCATAACTAGGAGGATAAAGGGGCTTATGCCTTTCCAAAAAGTATTAGTCTGAAAGTGAATACTGTAGGGTTACTGGAGTTTGAACTCCTTAATACAATGTCTCAGTTCAGCATGTTAGCCATGACTCCATGAGGGCTCCACCCACAAATGATGCAATGTTGATGATATTTACCAACCCCTCCGCTCGGGCAGGATGTGACACAAGGTCAATTTTTAAGCGAAGTTTAACAGGTTTTAATTCAGAGTTTTCCTTCTCCTAGACTACTTACCTCACCAAAGCTGAAGAGCCTAGTCTGCCCTACTATTTACCCATAGCTGGAGGGAGAATAATTGGATTCATACCTTTCCCAAGGGTATTAGTGCGATGTGAAATGCAATTAGTTTCGTCCAGGATTTGAACTCCCGTCGCCGTGTTCATTTCCTAGGACAGTAACCATTACAGCACGGGCACCTCCTATGCAATGTTGATATGCCATAAAACCAACCAACCAACCAACCAACCATAAATAACACTTGCATTGAATCACATTGGAATGATGTAATACATTGTAAATGATGTTACTGTAGAAATACATTGTAATTAGTATAAGTATAGTAAATATGCTGTCTATAATTTTAAACAAATAAAAACTAGCAATTATCAAATAAATTCATATTTATAGAAGAAAATATTTCAGATTTGTCAATTAAGATTAAAAAATCTTCTAATGACTAATTCATTCATGAAAAATTTTTAAGAATTTAATCTTCTTAAGGAGAATGAGGCAAAATTAAATTATACAAGGAATATAAAAAGCAAGGATGAAGAAATCTTTCAAAATAGGTAGCTAGATTAGCTACCATTGTATCAATTGACTTCTCATTTTAAAAATATAGTCTACTTAGTGTGTTATGGTTAGTTTTGTTCCAAGTATTATCTGAACTTGTGAACCTATATAAATTTCTTTACAAATGATTTTTGTATTGAAATATATTGTAAAAGGTTTGGTTGGCTTTTATGGCATATCAACCATTGTAGGTTATCTAATGCCAAATCTACTTTATACATATATATAACATATATATATGATTTGTAAACTCATTGATAACAATTTAAACAAGCCTAATCTCATTCTTTTGTGCACAGTTAAATGGTTCTAAGTATTGCTATGTAGCACTAACAAATCAATTAATCATCTGTCATTTGTTTATACAGTGTTAAATGAGGTGCCCGTGGTATAATGGTTATAGTTGTTGGAAATGGACACGATGACATGAGTCCAAATCCTGGATGAGATCGATTTCCATTTCACATAGCACTAATACCCTTGGGAAAGGTATGAATCCAATTATTCTCCCTCCAGCTATGGGTAAATAGTAGGACAGACTAGGTTCTTCAGCCTTGGTGAGGCAACTAGTCTAGAAGAAAACTCTGAATTCAAACCTGTTAAACTCTGTTTAAAAATTGACCTCATGTTATATCCTGCCTGAGCGGAGGGGTTTGGTAAATAAGTATACAGTGTTATATGATCAAATTCAATTAACAATTTAACAATTCAATTTAGCATAAGTCATTTATTTGCACACAGTTTAAATGTCAAACAGTTTTATTTGGTCCATAGATAAAACCCTATCAGATACTACCACTCTGAGCCAGAGTGTAACTGGGAGTGATGGCAATGAAAGGTATTCTGTATTCCTCAAATCTACAGTATTATTTTACTGGAGCCTCACCATCAGATTGTTTAGTTTCATATCTAGGATATTCATTGAGGGAGTTCTATCTCTCTGCACAAATGCAGTTGGTGTATTCTACGGCCTCAGCCTATTGGCTTGTATTCTAAAAGGTTTACTATAGAAATACATTGTAAATAATATACATATATAAATACATTATGAATTAGATTTATTATAAAAGTACATCGTAAATGACATTACTATAAAAGTATGTCATAAATGATGTAACTATCGAAATACATTTTAATGTTTGTTTTTTTTTGACATTTCAACCTTTGTAGGTTATTTAATGCCAAATCCATTTTTTTACCAGTAAACAGTTCTATTTCAAACAATTCATTTTAGCATAAGTACACAATTCAATTGTCAAAAACACTTCTATTTCAAGCTATTCAGTTTACTCAAACAGTTCTAATTTAAACAATTTAGTTCAGTGTAAGTAGAGTTTTTGTTTACGCACAAATGTCAAAACAGTTCTATTTCAAACAATTCAGTATAGCCTAAGTATGCAATTTACATGTCAAAACAGTTCTATTTCAAGCAATTCAGTTTAGCATAAGTATGCAGTTTTGTTCTATTTAACCTATACATAGGACCCTATCAGGTGCTACCCCTCTGGGGCAGAGCGAAGCTGGAGCAATGACCATGAAGGGGTAATCCACATTTCCCAGCACTCCAGCATTACTGGAACCTCACCATCAGATTGTTTAGTGTCATATCCAAGACACTCGTTGGCGGGGGGGGATCTTACCCCTCTGCAGAGGTGCACTCAGTATATTCTACAGCCCCAGCCAACTGGTCAATATACTGAGTTAAATGTAAAAACAGTTTTAATTCAGATAATTCAGTTTAGCATAAGTAGGCAATTTAGATGTTAAAACAGTTCTATTTCAACTAATTCAATTTAGCATTAAGTATGCAGTTTAAATGACAAGACAGTTCTATTTTAAACAATTCAGTTTAGCATAAATGCACAGTTTAAATGCCAAAACAGTAAAATATCGAAACCACAGTTTAGTTCTTTTTGACCCATAGATAGGACCCTATCAGGTGTTACCACTCCAGGCCAAAGTGAACCTGGGAGGAATGGCAATGAAGGGATGCTCCACATTCCCTAAAGCTCCAGCATTATTGGAACCTCACCATCACAATGTTTAGTGTCACATCTAGGACACTTGTTGGGAGGGGGATCTTACCCCTCTGCAGAGGTGCAGTTGGTGTATTTTACAGCCTGAGCTGACTGGGCAAAATACATTTAGAATTACACATTATAAATTATGTTGTAAATGTTGTTAGTATATGAATACATTTTAATTAATATTAATATAGAAATATATTGTAAATTACTTTACTCTAGAAATACATTAAAAATTTGTTATCAGAACAAGTGAAACCATTTATTTGTATATGGCTTTGTAGGGAATGTATTCAAAAATGTATTCAACAGAAATACATTTTAGATAATATTGATATAAGAATCCATTGTAAATTATTTTACAATAGAAAATTATTGTAAATGATGTTACTATATAAATACTTTGTTGATGATATTACAGGAGAAATACATTGCATATATACTTTCTATAATTTTGAGAAAAGGGATACTCATTCAAACAATTGTTTGTAGTATTTAACTATTTTTTCCAAATGATTTTTATATGGAAATGCATTGCAAATAGTTTTACTACAGAATGTGCATTATAAATGAAGTTACTCAATGAATCCATTATAAATATTGTTACTTTAGAAATAGATTACATTTGTTGTTACTCAAGAAATCCATTATTATAAATAATGCTAAACTTGAAATCCATTATAAATCATTTTACTTTATGAATCAATTATAAGTGATGTTACTCTAGAAATGGATTCCATATGATGTAACATTATAAATCCATTATAAATGATGTTAGTATATAATCAAATGTTCAATATTAATTGATTTAGCTAATATTTCATTATATTTGGTTATTTCAAACCTGATAATTGATATGATAGAATATCTGTAGATATCTCAAATGGATACAAATTTTTATTATTAAAAACAAATAAATGACAGTAAAATAAAGCTTTAAAACCTCTTATTTTAGAATCTCCTTACTTATATCAAAACTACTTATGGATTCTTGAATAGAAATTATATTAAATTATGTGCCTGAGTAATGGATGATGAAATAATAATTAATTTTTAGTTAATCTAAAAAAAAATCAGTTTTCTGATCTCAGAAACATGTTTTTTGCCTCTGTTTATTGTAGCTTTATAATGTTACAAATCTAACTTTCAAAGATCTGGGGATGTGCTTGTGGTGTAATGGTTAAAGCGATGGACTGCGGAATCGTAGTAAGTGAGTTCATACTCCAGTTGTGCTATTACGTTCACTTTCAGACAAATACCCTTGGGAAAGGTATGAACCCCCTTATCTTCCCAGCTATGGGTTAAATAGTACCACGACTGTTCTTCTAGGAGAATGGCTTTGGCATTAAATAACCAACAAAGGTTGATATGCCATTAAACAAAGAAACCAACCAATCCAAAGATCTAATTACTACTTGGGTCAAAACTTTTACACATTTTTGGTAACAGGAGGAACAATTCTACAGTTGTACAGATTTTTATTTTTCAAGTAGAGGAATTAATATTGTGAATTGAATTACAATGACCAGAAAATCCGCCGAACACCTACGCATGATATATGGGAACACTGAACAGCTGTTTCACCTTATTAGGTCTCATCAGTAGTGTATACCGTAATCTCCACCACTAGAGATCGAACCAGTGACCACAGATTGCAGTGCCGAAACTCTACAACTGAGCCACCAGCTCATATTGCACACATTTGACGTCACTTAATCATATCAATAAGTTAAAAACAAATCTTATTAACCCATATATGCTGACACTACAATGACATTGTACCTGTTTTTGATTATCTAAGTAGATTTGAAGAAATGTTTTCTTCTTTGTGATGCTTGACCAATAGGCTCCCAATTTTATGATAGACTTGCCCTTGAACTTTGAAGATAGTTAAAGTTATCCCAACCACTTGCTTCTGGGAGAGTCTGAACTAAAGGATGTCATCTTAAAGCAGCTGTTAGAATTACTGATACTCTTGAATTTTTACCTGTAATCATTTCCCCAGAAAAAGGAGGTCTTCAGGGGTTCAGCAGGGACATTGAGAGGAGGAAATCTTTGTCACTTTGCCTCTGAGCAGTATATTCCATCTGTTTCTTTAGGCTATTTTATAGCTTGACAGTTGCTACAGATCACAGACATGCATCTAATGTCACTGAGAAAGGGACAATCAAGGTCCTTGTCATATCTGAAGGCTGCTCGAAGCTGTTTTATAACCATTTGAACAAGTTTGTGAATGATTGAATAAAGACATTGATACACGGCTAACGAAGGCATGAACAGCTATCGATAGGCTTTCGATCACATGGAAATCAGAACTGACCGATAGAATGAAATGCAGTTTCTTCCAGGCAGTGGTCGTGTTGATACTGCTATATGGATGCACTACTTGGACGCTAACTAAATGGCTGGAGAAGAAGCTAGACGGCAATTACACAAAAATGTTGCAAGCAATATTGAACAAGTCCTAGCGGTAACACCCCACAAGGCACCAACTATATGGCCACCTGCCTCCCATCACAAAAACTATCCAAGCTAGATGAACCAGAAATGCAGGACACTGCTGGAGAAGCAAGAACAAGTTCATAAGTGATGTACTCCAATGGAGTACGGCCAAGCAAAAGCAGGACGACCAGCTTGAACATACATACAGCAGCCTTGTGAGGATACAGGATGTAGCCCTGAAGACCTGCCGGAGGCAATGAACGATAGGGAGAAGTGGCGGGAGAGGGTCAGGGATATCCCTGCTGGCGGCACAACATGATGATGATGATCAGTAGCAATATCTCATCAAGTGAAAGCAATGTCAAGATACTCATTGGAAAAGCATGGACTGCTATCAAAAGGTTATCGAACATAAAGAAACCTTGTCTTTCAGATAAAATAAAATGGGAATTCTTCCGAGCTGTAGCCATATCAATACTATTATATGGCAACTGGACTTTAACAAAGCGATTGAAAAAAAAGCTAGATGCTGTTTTAAAAGCAGCATCCCACAACATACCAGCCGTATTGCCACTTGCTTCCCATTTCACAAACCATCCAAGATGAACCAGATATGCTAGTTTGAGAAGTAAAGATGAACTGATAAGCAAGATCCTCCTGCTGGCTCCCAAGCATCAGCGCTCTAGTATTGGCTGACTAACAAAACCTACATTCATCAGTGACTACACTGGATGCTGTCTAGAGGACCTGCCAAGAGTGATGGAAGATAGGAACAGACGTTGAGAGAGATTCAAGGGAATCCATACAATCAGCATGCCTTGGTGATGATGATGATGATGATGATGATATCAGTGTATGTCGGCCAAATGGACCTGTTCGAGAGAGCTTAAGGGAAAATAGAAAGTGATTAAAAGGTCAAGATTTTTCCTAGATTTATAGTTAATGATATATTTTTAAGCAGAATTTATTGACAAATAATCTCTTCCAAATGACATGTAATCATTCTTGCTATTTTCACTAGCAAAATATTTGTTTGTCTCAAAAGTATTTTTATTTCATTTTTAAGCCAATGCAATACTTTATAAGGAAGTTCCTGTAGTATAGTGGCTAATATACAGGATGCCAACATTGTAGTAAGAGAGTTCAGACTCCAGTTGTGTTATTATAGTCGCTTTTAGACTAATACCCTTGGGGAAAGTATGAAGCCCCTTATCCCTCACCAGTTATGCATTAAATAGCTCCACTACTGTTCTACAAGGCTTGCTTTGGCATTAAATAATCAACAAAGGTTGAAATGTCATTAAATGAAGAAGGCAAAACTGAAAGCATATATTTTGGTGAACCTGGTCTTCCTGAAAGTTTTTAAGAACTTGTGATCAGGTTGTTATCTACCTTAAAGCATCATAGCAACTAAATGTCATCCAAGAATTAATTTTTATTTATTGCGGTAGTTTTTTTGTGTTGTTTCTTCTTTCACTACGTTTCGGCCAAATTTCACCTCTGGCCTTCTTCAGGTTATTTACCGTGACCTCGGATAGGAATGCTGAGTCTTGTAACCGTATCCCCAGTAATCACTGCCTTCTATAGTTGTTGTCTATCGCACCACGTTTTTGACCAAGTAAACCTCTGGCCGGCTTGGGTAGGATTTGAAACCGCTATCTTCTGACAATGCTCACCTGGAACCATAGAGACTCAACGCCTCTATCCGCTGCGACACGGGCCTCAAATAAAAATTAATTCTCAGATTAAGAAGCCTCATCTCAAAATGATTCCAATTAAAGACAAGTATAAATGTCATCCATATTTAAACTTTAATTTAGGGGGACAAGTCACTGCTATTAAAATGTTTGAACAAGTTTTGAGCAGTATAGTCAAATCATATCCCATTTCTGCAAACATCTTCAGCAATGATGGGGTTCAGTTTAAAATCGATCGTCGTTGAAGGCAACTGGAAGGCTTCCTCTTCAATAGCTACCACATTGAGGTGTAGGGGAGGGAGTTACTCCATTCCCTAGATTGTTCCACTTTACCCTTGATCCTTTACCTTAGAATGCTGAGTGTTAAGCAAGGCAGCATCAAGTACCTTTTTTTGAGTCTTTGGTATGATTCAACCCGGGATTGAACCCTGTCTCCCGGACCATTGGCAAACACTCTACTCATTAGACCAATAGTTCAGTCTCAATTCAAAATACAAAATTTCCAGAATCATTGTTATAGCAACCATTTTAACATCTAAAAAAGGAATACAGACAAATAGTATTGATGATATATATATATATATATATATACTATGCTGTAACAAATGTTTTGCAATATTTTGCTACATACTAGTTTGCAGCATGTGTACCATGTGATTAAAGCAGTTCAAGTTGTGGAAGATACTCACTGTAATTGTTACTATCATGGTCATTAGTATTCTGACATGATATGCATTGCTTCATTCCATGTGTGATTTAAATGCCATACCGATGAACATGTGTTGCATATTGACCCTTGATCGAGCTATCAATCAGAAATTTGTCTGATTAGGATGCACATGTGTAAATAAGAGGTAGCAGTCATGTGGTTGAACAGAAATGATGGGCATTATGAAATGATATGTGTAGATGCTCATGTGAGAGTCAGTCAGCATGAGTCTTTAGTCAGTCTCAGCTTGCAGCCACAGAGAGCACTCTGCTGGATCAGCAGCAGCACAATGTCGTCCTCCGGTTGAGTACATCCCAGCTGAGAAGCAGAAGAAGGTCTTAGTGGGGTCTTGAAGATAACACAGCATGGTATGGTCTAGAGATGAAGAAGTCATAGGTCAATGTGACAGTCTTCATTTGTCTCCCTCAGTCCATCTCTGTCTCTCACACACATACAGAAGCTTTGACTCCAAGAAGAATAAAGAGAGTTATATTTTTTATAAGAAAGTGTTGTGGTTTCTTCCTTCATCATGGCTACACAACACATGCAATTTAGTCTTATTCTAGAACTTTTTACTTTACATGTTCAAAATGGGCCATAACTCCATAAAAGCAACCAAAAAGCATTTTTTGGACAAAAAGGTAAAGGTGTAGTTGATCACAGTTCCGTAACCATATAGTTCTAGAAATTTTGCTTGAGTTGCATTAAGCTCAACAATTGAGAAAAGTCAGGCGAGCCTAAAACAATGGCTTTTAAAGCTATGTTTCTTGCTATAGAGACAGATCCTGTAACACTCAGAGAGTATCAGATAAGTCCAGCATCTTACAATTCTGTATGAATTGTAACCTTCATGACCTTAGCAAAAGCATCTGAGCAAAGAAAAAGTTGATACTTTTCCATGAGTTTTTGATAATCATATAGTCTTATAACATGTTCACTGACAAATAATCTCCCCTGGATAATATGCAATTATGTTTGCCATTTTCATAAATGAAATAGTAAAGTTATCCTCAGGGAAGTGATTATCTGCTGACTATAATTGATAAAGTTTCAGAATTTTCTGATCAGAACCTGTTTACATTTATCAATGCTATTTTTTTTTCAAACCAAAGGCACTCTAGTATAAATATGAAAGCAACTAAACAAGGAATAAAAATAACTTAATATCATAATGCTTGCATCTTTTTTCACTTATTTAAGTCCTCATCTTGTGAAATTACAAAGCAATTTTGTTTTTCAGTTTCCCATCAAACATTTAAGAAACCAAATATTTGTAAGAATGAAAGCAAAAGTGGAGACTCCATTTTTCTCTGTCAAGAAATGTCTGCTGTCTGGACATTTTGATGTAAATTTCTTCTTAAAAAGATTAGGAATGCCGCCAAAAATCTTTTCAATTTACCTTGTGTTTCTAAAAAGTGTTTTTTTCAAAAAAGATCCATCAAATATGAGTGATTTCCTCACTAGTAACACTAGTAAATATATAGGTTTAAATGTGTCTTTTATGTGATTAAATAAATATCAATGGTGAGTAACTTTTGAAAATTATTTAACTATTTTATGTAAACTAAACTTATTTTAAATTTATATATACAAACTGATGTTTGTATATATATATATATATATATATATATATATATATCTTTTGAGGCAACAATATTGTTTATAGACTTCAAAGCATTTGGTTCCTTACATAGAGGGAAGATGAAGCAAATACTATTGACATATGGTCTTACCATAAGAACTGTTACAACTATAATGATGCTCTACAAAAACAAATGCAATGGTTTGCTCAAAGGATGATGACACTGACTTCTTTAACATTGTTGCTAGAGTTTTGCAAGGAGATACATTGGTGTTATATATATTTTTGAATGTTTATTGACCTAATTAAAGAAATGATTTTGCACTAAAAAAGGCAAGAAGCAGTGGGTTAGTTGGTTAGTCTGTTGTGTTTTACAGCATAGGTTATTTACTGTCAAATCCTGTCTAAAACATATATATCAAACATATATGATTTATAAGCAAATAGTTTGAGCCCGTGGTGTAATGGTTATTGTCGTAGGAAATGGACACGGCGACACGAGTTCAAATCCTGGACAAGACTGATTGCATTTCACATAGCACTAATACCCTTTGGAAAGGTATGAATCCAATTATTCTCCCTCCAGCTATGGGTAAATAGTAGGGCAGACAATGTTCTTCAGCCTTGGTGAGGCAACTAGTCTAGGAGAAGGAAAACTATGTTAAACTCCACTTAAAAATTGACCTTGTGTCATATCCTACCTGAATGGAGGGGTTGGTAAATATGATAAGCAAATAGTTTGTAGATAATAATTTTTAAACAAGAAAGGGTTCATTTGTTTGCACACAGTTAAATGGTTCCAAAGTTAAATACAAAGGTTAGGACTGTGGCCATTTGGTGTGTTTGAAACCATAACCAAAACATTGACCATGTAATTAAATGAATTAGAAATTTGAGGGAAGCTGAACATGATGATATTGCAAGAGTCTATATATATACTAGAAAGTGCAGAAGATTTGAAGAGACTTGTTGATTTTCTGTCTTCCGTGATGATCACTCAATATTTGCTATGGACATAAAACACAACTACTACTACTACTACTACTACTGCTAATAATAATAATAATAACAGCATTATTATGATCGACCAGAATACTGAGGAGAGTCCTGGAGACTTGAGGAGACCTGCTGTCAAACTCCAGGGAAAATCTATCAGATAATGTTGGTATGAAAATCCTTCAAAGGAGTATAATAATAATAATAATAATAATAATAATGAAATTAAAAGCAAAAATAAGAATAAATACATCGACCTTACTTGGGAACTAAAAAAACTGTGGAAGATGAAAGTGACGTTTATACTAATTGTAAGTGATGCTTTTGGTACGGTCACCCAAGGATTAATAAAGGGATTGGAGAACTTGGAAATTAGAGGACGAGTGGAGACCATCCAAACAACTACACTATTGAGATCAGCTAGAATACTGAGAAGAGTCCTGGAGACTTGAGGAGACTTTCTGTCACTTAAACTCCAGTGAAAGACTGTCAGCTAATGCTGATGTGAAAAACTCTCAAGGAGTATCAATAATAATAGTAGTAGAATCAGACATCATCAAACAAACAGAGAAGAAAGAAAAAAAATAAGAAAAGATCACCTAAGAAGAACACAAACATTTCATGAAATCAAGCTCTGCATCAGAAACCTCATCAAAGAAATAAACACCTAAGCAGTCCCCCTTGTATGATACTCTGGACCTTTCTAAAAATAGACAAGGAAAGAACTAAGACAAATGTACCAAAGAATAAAAAAATTACAATGCACAAGAAAAGAAGGAAGAAGAGGACTTACCAGGAGTGAAGCTTGCATAGATGCATCAATACAAAGACTTGATGAATGAATAAAATAAAGTAAAGAAAGACTAATTAAAGTAGCCAGCAACAGCTCTGGCAGCATGAAACCAAACAGCATTAATATGATATCTGCTTATAGAATTTTATATACGCATGTTTGTTCTTTTTGGTATTGTTAAAATTTAAGGAATTAGAAAAAAACAGATAGTAGTTACAATTTCAATATTGAAGTAGTATTTTAGTAAAGGCAAGGCAGGGGTGTCCTCATGATGTAATGGTTAAAGAGCTGGACTGTGGGATCATATCAAATGACTTTGTACTCAAGTCTCGCTATTACATTAACTTTCGGACAAATACCCTTTGGAAAGGTATGAAACCCCTTTTCCTTCCAACTATGGGTTAAATAGTACCACTACTGTTCTTCTGGAAGGATGGGTTTGCTATTAAATAACCCTAGAAGATTGATATGCCATAAAGCAAACAAACAGAAACAAACAGTAAAGACAAGATTGCATGGTGGAAAGCTGTTAGCTGGAACAGGTGTCAGAACAAAGCTGATATTGGGAGTGCTTGTGCGCTAAGGATTCATTTAATGATGCAGTTTGTCTGCTGGCCTATGTGCATGTATAAAGGGGTGGGTATAGGCTACAAGTTCTCTATCCCTTAATGGAATAGTTACCAAATCTCTTGGATGAAAGTAAGTACTTGGACTTTACCAGAGAATGAAAAAACCTGTGAAACATGGGGGTGACAGCAATACCAATTGTAGTTGGTGCATTTGGGATGGTCCCCAAAAATTGGAAAGGGGACTAGAACAAATGGAGACCTGACCTGAAAAAACTTGCTCCCACTCAGATTCCAGTAAAAGATTACCAGCTAATGCTGGTGTGAAAAACTTGCAAAGAGTATAATTATAATAAAAATCAATAACTTGATTTTTCTTGAGACCATTCTGCCAAGTAATTGTAGTTATTTGGCTTATTCATTTCAACTTTGTTAATCATAAAATCCAATATTGTTTTACCTAAGTTGAATAGAGGTTATATATTCACCAATGTTTGTCTTTTTGTTCTCACAATATCTCCAATAGTTTTCAATGAATTTCAATGACACTTTGTGGAAGGGTGGGCCGTAGGCCAAGGAAAAAATTGATTAAATTTGGGGTGGATACACTGAATTGAACTTTTTCTGAAGTTTTGTGTTTGTTCAAGAGTTGATGATATAAACATAAATATTTGGAGATTTAAATAATTTTTCTTCATCCAAAATCTTCTGATACTTTCTACTAGGAAACATGTAAATAAATATCAAGGAATATGGATACGTACTTGGATATTCATTGAATAAAAGTATTTCTGAACTTTTGTGTTAAGAAATGCTGAAATGAAGTGTGTATAAATATTTTGAGATTTATATATTCAAAATGTTCAATTACATTTTTGTGTTAAATCCCAGATCACAAGGCTTATAAATAAATATGCATTATTTATCATTGCTTTTCAAACTACTGATGAATAATTATAATGGCTGTTCCAAAAGTAATGCCTAATTCCTAATTATTTCCTTGGCAACTACAACAGTAATAGGAAATACAATAATACCATTGGATAGAGCAAGTTTTCATACAAAACACTATATTTCCTCTGTCACCACCATTGGCATTGTATTTTTGCCAGCAAGGAACAAGAGCCTGCATCCGTGGTAATGATATATATACATATACATTAAAATTGACCATTCCTATTGAGTTTGATTCTGATAGGGTACTTTATATTTCTAGCATAGCAAAGCTAGTAAATAACTACCGGTACCTCAAAGGATATAGCCTGCTAACTAAGTAGGCCATTTCGAATAAGTTTGATTTTCTCGGAACTTCTTACCTTGAGCCACAACTAAGCTAAACTTAGTAAATAACGGCACTCACATACATATACACATATACAACACGCATATGTATACTTCGCACACACACATACACACACAACAGACATACACATATAAACATATATGTAAGTTGACCAACCATAGTCGAGGGGAATCTGAAGGCTTCCTTTTCAATAGCTACTACACCAGGGTGTAGGGGAAGGTGCTACTCCTTTCCCTGAATTGTTCCACTTACCCTTGATCCACACCTAATAATGCTGTGTTAAGCAAGTACCATTTTTTGAGTTTTTGTTATGGTTCAACCCAGGATTAAACCCTTACCCCCTGGACCATTGCCGAACACTCTAACCACTATACCAATGGACCTGTAAAGCAGGGTACGCTTTGAGAAATGGACATTAACATTCAAACAATTATCTGAACTAGAGAAAAGGGCAGATTTTATATACTCAAGGTTTAAGTCAAAATCATAGAAAAGGAATGCCATTGAATAGTGAAGGTTCTGAGAACAATTCCATATCAAAAAATAATTTTGCTTGAAAAGGATTTTGTTCAGTGCTACCAAAGAAAAAAAAAAGAACTATTTTCTTTGATTATAAAAGTGAATATTAAACCTAAAGAAGGCTGGAGAATATACTAGTCAAAACATTCTATGAACAAGAAAAGTTCAATTACCCAAATAATTCATTGAATACAAAATATCCTTCATCTATTGATCAGTTGCTAGATTGGAATTATCTAGATATCTGTTTATAAGAGATCTTGTTGAATAGTAAGGAGATAGTTTAGAAAAGTGAATGTGCTTATTATTCAAAATAGTTTCTTCTGATTTAGTGATATTACTAAAACACACGCACACACACAAAAAAAAAAAAGAAAAAAATCTATGATCTATTGAAGAAGTGGCCCTGAAACTTTCACATTCCAGATCTCCTCCAATCCTTCTTGGATACCATCTAATTTCTATAATAAGGAGTTAAAAAATATAAATAAAAATAAAAATAAGAAAACTAAAAACAAAAAAGATGAAGAAAGTTGTTAGGTTGTAAAACTGATATCAGGTTGGAAGGTGTTGTACAATTTAATGAAGTGATGATGATTCACTTTAGGGAAGATGATTATCTGTCTTGGAAATTCTGTTAGGATCTGCATGGAAGGAAATAAGTGGCTACGATCAGTTATTAGATTATCATGCAGAAGATAACTGGGTAGATAGATTGATAGATGTGTTCCTGAGCTAAACACATTGATGGAAGAGTAGTTATTATTTGTATATATATATATATATATATATATATATATATATATATGTGTGTGTGTGTGTGTGTGTGTGTGTGTGTGTGTGTGTGTGTGTGTGTGTAAATGCATGTGTATTTATAAAAGTATACATTTGTATTTATAAAGATTTAGGTTTGTGTAACATAAGTGAATGGCTACTTTTACATGTTAGTCAATAAAAAGTTGCTAATGATAGTGATTATGGCATAAAGAGTGTGCATATAAATGTATGTATATATGTGTGTGTGCGTGTGTGTTTATGAATGTGCATGGTAATATATAATCCAAAACACACACACACACACACACACACACACACACACACACATACACACACACACACACACACATATATATATATATATATATTAAGGGTCTTCTCAAACACTGGTATATTTATACATATATGAGTGTGTGTGGGTGGGGGTGGGGGTGTGAGACTCTATGTGTTTGCAGAGATAGATTCTGACTGAGAAAATATTGGTGGGGTACAGGCAACATCCTCCATTTTGAAAATCAAGACAAGTTTGACACCTGGTAATTTCTAGATAATTTCCCTCAACTTTATACTAAATTGTCTCTTAATTTTATTCATGACCTCCTTTTAACAAGAAGTATATGGATTTTATCAACTACTAAACCAAAGATTTAAATCCAGTGGCTTCTTTATTAGATCAAAAATATTAGATCCATTACAGTTATATATTCTATTTCCTGATTAATTTATATGTGAATGAATACTCTTCCACATTTATATTTTATAGTTTCATGCATGCATACATATATATGGATGTATCTGAGTTTATAAATATAAAATATGCTTATGTATGTATTAGAATATAAATTTGTGTGAATATATATATATCATCATCATCATGTTGCGCTGGTAGCACAGATATCCCTGACCCTCTCTCGCCACTCCTCCCTATCGTTCATCGCCCTAGGTAGGTCTTCAGGACAACATCCCGTATCCTCACATAGCTGCTGAATGTATGTTCGTGCTGGTCGTCCTGCTTTTGCACGGCCATGTGTGGGGGTCCATAAGAGTACATCTCTTATGAGTTCGTCCCTGCTTCTCCAGCAGTGTCCTGCATGTCTGGTTCGTCTAACTTGGATAGTTTTCGTGATAGGGGGCAGGTGGCCGTACAGTTGGTGTCTTGTGGGGTGTTGCTGCCAGGACTTGTTCAAGTATATAAGAATTTAACAGGTTTAGAGTACAATATATTCAAAGAATTCATTGGCATTAACATATTGAAAAAATTCATCTGAACATTGACTGCATTAAACTTTGAATTTTGAGTGTTTATTTTTCTTAAAATATCTTATTGTTGTAATATTGAGATATTGGCTTTGTACTTCCAAGAATTGTAATAATTTTGCTGGTTTTTAAACCATTTTAAATTCTATCTCACTTTTTACTTTTGTTGTAGCAGTTAGTTTCGTATTTGAACTGTATATATATATATATATATATATATATATATATATATATATATATATATGTGTGTGTGTGTGTGTGTGTGTATTGTGGACCAGTAAAGGGCCTGGAAGAAAGACACAACACATGTTTACATGGAACAAAGTATATTAACGAAAGTATGATACAGCATAGTTAAAAAGCTGTTGAATGTTAGTTTGACTGCCAAAGTGTTAGGCTGGGGAGAACTTCACCACTGAGAGGAATATTCTCCCGGTATTAATAGCAACAGGAAGAGTTCATTACAGTCCGCAGGTTGGGTACCATAACAATATATATATATATATATATATATATATATATATATATATATAAGCTGGTAGCCAAGAAGAAAAAATGCACATGTGGTAAGAATGTTTCAAAAATCTGCTTGGAAACTCTTCTAAAGTCATGGATAAACTTATCACAAAAATTATTAACAACTAACTAGACATCAAACTAGAACAGTTTACTCTAGAAGAACTCAGTGTAATACAAACACTTTGAATAACCACATACATTATATTATATACTCTCACTACACTATATATATATATATATATAAACATTATATATGAGTTCTCAACCACTTAGTTGAAGATGTAAACCTCTAGATTGCTTATGCAAGGGATATCTTTATAGTATTGAATGCTTGTGTAAGATCACCCATACTTTTAGGAAGAGCTGATAACAGAAGAATGGTGTACCATTGCATCACAAGTTCTTCAAAGGTTTTGAATTCAGCATTTTTCTTTCAGCCAGACCAGTTTCTCTACCAAGAGTTGTGGCCTTAGTCAGTCCAACTATTTTACTCTTACCTGGGAAAGAGAAGAAATGGAATTATATACATATATATATATATATATATATATATATAGTCATCCACAGACAGGCTGTTTCGTTCTATCAGAACTCTTCAGTGTGGCTAGACACGCAGGATGCTCGAAACCGGGATCGAAACCCGTCCAACTTTACGTTAGACTGTGTTTCAGACCACTCGTCCACCAAGCGGACCACGTTGGCTAAGGGAATTTTAGGGTATTTTTATTTTTAGAAACAGCTGCAACAGCCTTTGTTTACATTTTTTTATACCCTATCGGCTACCAGAGTGCTCAATTCTTTCGAAGAGCTTTGCATTACGCTAGCGGCGGCCGGCAATTCCTTCGCCAGAGAGCTCAACCCCCATGGGGAGCATATATTGAGAGAGAGAGAGAGAGACATAAATATAGAAATATATGCTACAGGTAAAAAAATTGGGGTTACTTTGCATATCTTTATAAAAAACATCAAAAAATGAAATATTTTAGTATTTTTGAAGAGTTAAGTATAAAGATTCAATAACTACAGTGTATTTTCTTTTATTTTGACAATAAACACTTAGCATAAAAAATTATCATATAACAGCATCATATTTTGTTTTCATCAATAAAAAAAACCACTGCCCTAAATTATTGCTTTACAAATTCTTGGCATTCTTTCCAAGGGAGGAGAGCCCAGTAGTGTAGTGGCTAATGTGCTGGATTGTGACATTGTAGTAAGCATGTTCAAACTCAAGTCATGCTATTATATTCACTTTCAAACTAATATACTAGGTAAACTCCCTTATTTCACCCCCAAAGATATGAGTTAGGTAGTATCACTACAAGGAAGGCTTTGTTATAAAATAACCCACAAAGTTTGATATGCCATTAAACAAAGAATTCGAACCAAAATATATTTCCCACAATTTTTGAAACAAAATTCATAGCAGACCTTCCAAAGCATTTTTCAAAGCACTGAAAAATAAATCTCTCATTCTTTGGGTATTATCTTTGAACTCATGGTTATGGAATTGACCTGAGTTTCATCAAAGCCTCTCTCTGTCCCCTCAGTGATATTGCCAACACTGTTCTTTCAGGGTTTTTTGCCTTGTCTGCTTTTCCATTCTACAGTTCTTTGAAGAATAATGATGGGAACTCTGTCAGATTTTGTCACATGGCCATACCATCTCATTTTCTTTCTTTTCGCTGTGATCAGAAGGTCTTTAGAATAAGCAATGTGCTGTCTGATAGTTTTTCACACTTCTTCATTTGATATGTGCCCCTATTAGAGGATAATTTAAACCAATCAACATAGTTTAAATTCCCAATGATGCTAAGTCTAAAAAGAACTCTTTTCTTGGTAACAAAATAATATTATCCTAACCTTCTTTGCAAATCATAATAAACTTATTATTAAATCCTACCCATCACCCTATATATTTTGATTGATTTATTTAGAAATAGATTTTCTTCTAAAACTGCATTCAGTGGTGAGGCTCCAGTTCTATAGCTCTGGGAAGGATTTTATAGTCATCCTACTGATGTTGCCATTACTCTCAGGTCCACTCTAATCCAGGTCGGTAATACCTGTTCAGGTTCCATCAGATTATTGAGGAAATAAGATTATATTTATCTTTTAGTTTAATTTAGTTCTTCTGTTTTGTAGTGTTGAGGACTGAGGAGGTTGAAGTCCTTTTCCTGGTCAGTCTGTCTATAGACATTACCTTAATTTTTGTCTTTTGAAACCAAACCACACAAACTATCAACAACCTTTTTAAATCCTGTTTGCAAATTGATTGAATTGACATCAATTTACAATTTAGGAACCTACAGATCTTTATCTATCTTGACTCTTCATCAATATTTGGATGACTTTTTAGAAAAAGTGATAGCTTTTTAGAGGCCTGAAATAAATATATTGAATATGTGAGTCTTACAAACTCCTGTCAGTTAATTTCATCACAACTTGGTTCCATCTGGATTTTCTCAAGTAACACCTGTTGGTTATGTCCTGCTTTAGAGCTTTGGGATCCACTGTGACAGAAAGTTTTAGCATTGTTGAGTTAGGATCCCATCTATGGGTAATATAGATATATTTAAGATAATGTTTTAAATGATTTTGAACTAAATTTTCAATCAAAACATTGATATTGCATCTAAGTGTGTTTAAAATGATACTGAAGACACATTTTTGTTCTGTTTACAATAAGGGACCATAATTGTTAAATTGGCTTGGTGTCATATAACACAACACAAGTTGACATGTAGTAAAACAAACCAACAAGCCAACCAACCAACTAACCACAAATCCAGACTTGTATAAAATTGGTGGGCTAGGTATGTATTTATGGATTAATTATATTCATATTTCCCAGTATTTTTCATGCATTTAAATATAATGCATTTTCTTAAAGTATTTGCATATTCAGGATTATATTTATTAATTTTCAAATGTATGCATAAATGTGCATGCATACATCTATATGTTTGTGTGTGTGTGCGCAAATAGCAGCCAACTTGCTTGTTGACAGAATTATAGAAAAATGACACCTCCTTTCTGACTATTAACGGGCTGTAAACCAGAATCCATGAAAGCCCATAGGAATTCAACAGACCTGAACATTGATTCAATGATGTTGGCAATATTGATTAAAAAGCAAAGCAGCATTGGCGGCGGGCAGTTTCTTTGACCAACTTGTACAACCAATATGCACCAATGAGCAGTTTATTTTTTATTATTATTCTCTGTTCACAAATTGCTCCTTAACAACTCCGAGTAATTATTGACATGCATACATGTACACACACACACACACACACACACATACATACACACACAGATACACACACACAAACACATACACACACACACATATGCATACACATGTATGCACATATACACTCAAACATGACTACACACATTTTCTCTCTCATGCACATTTATATGTATTTAAAAACATATATATAAATATGTATGCACAATTGCATGAACATCTACGCACATATCTAAATACACACGTTTTTTGTTTGTTTTTTTAATGACATAGAAACCATCATGGGTTATATTATACCAAAGCCGGTCTTGCAGGAGAACAATAGGGGTATTATTTAACCAATAGCTGAGTGAATAAAGCGGGGCATACCTTTCCCAAAGGTATTAGTCCAAAAGTGAATGCAATAGCATGACTGGAGTTTCAACTCATTTACTACAATGTTGCAGCCCAGCACATTAGCCACTATGCTATGGAGACACACTCCAGATTCATTCATCTACACATATTCATACATACAAGATCAGTGTAAAATATAATGGGGCTGTTTTTGAAAATCAACTGATCAGATTGAACCTTGAAAATGTGTAAAATCATTCTGTTTATATCTGCCTCTCAGAATTCATGATCAGCTGGATAATTTTGGTGTGTTTTGTTAAAAGTGTCACAGAACTAGAATTCAAGAACAAATTCTATGTCAAACTTCAAAACAATACAACAGAAACATTCAATAAGTTCATGTAGGCTTGTAGAGATAAAGTTTTATCCTCAAAAGAGTTTTTCATGAAACAAAGCAGTTTTGCATAGTCCATAGACTGTGGAAGTTGAACCTCATTTTGATCAATGGATCACTTTGTAAACTGAAGAAAATTTGACAAAAGTGTGAACTCTTATCAGATTTGATGTAATGATTATTGATCATTAATTAATATTATTCATTTAATTTTCAGTCTAGGTTACCAATCTGAAAGAAGATCAGTCTCAGTACATTTTGTGAAAAAGCTTTCAGTCCAAAAGAATATTTTAAAAATACTCTTAACTCACCTGATCTGAGTCTCTGTGACTATTTTCTAATCCCAACTCTGTGATCACCACAATATATATATATACAGACAGTGGCACATACCTATTCATTTATTTGTACATGAACACATAACATCAATAAAGAACATTCTGAAATACCAATTTCATTGGCTACAAATAATTTTACCTTCAGTTCTATCAATATATATATATATATATATATATATATATATATATATATATATATATATATATATATATATATATATATATATATATAATTTGCAAGCATTAACTAAAAACAATGGTGCATAAAGTGAAACGAGAACCAGGGTTCAGATCAAACATAGCTATAATGAATTAGAAATAAATGCAACACTCTGGTGTATTCTACAATTGAAAAAACCTTGCTTAAATATTATCATCATAAAATTTGGTGCACTGTAGTCACAGTGTAGTGTTTATATATATAAACTTTGGCATAAGAGATTGCTATTCTCTGGTGTATTCTACAACTGAAAAAATCTTGCTTAAATATTATCTTCATAAAATATTGCTATTACTGAGGATATAACTATTGTGGTCTCTTAATTATCTCAGTCTGTTTTATCGATTTTTGCTTGTTCATATCTCATATCTTTCTATGAATCTAAGTGTGTTCACATATGATTTTTGATCCGTCCAGGAAACCTTATTCAAAAGTTTAATCATGTAAACTTTTCAATTTGTAATTATTGAAAGTTTGTATTTAAGAGATGGACTGATTCTGAGTAGTATTTAAATCCCTGAATTGAATTTTTTGCTTGCAATCTCTAAAACAGTAGGTCACTTGCTTTTTCGCCCTCATGTACAAGGTGTGCCAAAAAGAATCTAGATAAAAAAAGAAACAACAAATTTATTGTTTTACCTAATCAGACTTGTTGATGCAATGTTCTCTGCATTTTTTCTTGTTCAGGAATGCATTTTAGAAGTCATTGTGTAGAAGAATGTACACACCTGATAGCATAGGTTTGTTTGTTTGTTGTTGGGTTTTCTGGCATATCAACCTTTGTAGGTTATTTAATGCCAAGTCCATTTTTATGTAAAACTGTTCTATTTAAAACAATTCAGTTTAGCATAAGTACGGTTTAATTGTCAAAAACATTTCTATTTCAAGCTATTCAGTTTACTCGAACAATTCAGTTTAGCATAAGAATGCTGTTAGTTCTATTTAACCCATAGATAGGGCCCTCTCAGGTGCTACCACTCCGGGCCAGAGTGGACCTGGGAGCAATGGCAATGAAGGGGTACTCCGCATTCCCCAAAGCTCCAGCATTGCTGGAACCTCACCATTAGATTGTTTAGTGTCATATCCAGGACACTTGTTGGGGAGGGGTTACCCCTCTGCAGAGAAGCAGTCGGTGTATTCTACAGCCCCAGCCGACTGGGCAACGCTGACAGCATAGGTTCTTCTATTTCTTTTGATTATCTGATACCAATGTTTCAAGATACCTCTAACATCATGAATACCAGAAGAAAAAAAAGAAAATTAGAAAGCAACAAATAGATAAATGTAACTTGATAAGAAAAACTTGGTTGGGACAGAAATATCAACAGACAGATATATAAATAGATATTAACAGATTGAAATGAACTTATATTGATGAACTTACTGAGAAACAAAGAGAGAGAGAGAGAGAGAGAGTGAGAGAGAGGGGAGGAGAGAGAGAGAAAGAATAGATTTCATCTTTAGAAGCCAAAGAAAATCTATAGGGTTCAAATTCTCAGAGTAGGGTAACTCAAAGTTTAGAATTTTCTCCTTCTTTACCATAAATTCTCAGTGATTATTGTCCATTGATATTGAAGGTTGTCCAAGTTTGCAATTGTCTGGAGTGATATTTCTTCCTCTTTTGAAATATTGGTACCATTCATAAATACTGCATCTGCGTCAAAGAATTCTGTAGGGAGGAGCCTTATGGTGTAGTGGTGAATGTGCTTGATGGTGGCTTCAAAGTTAGCATGTTTGAACACCAGTTGCACTATCATGTTCACTTTCAATCTAATACCTTTCAGAAAAGTATGAATTCTTTGACCACCTCCAGATATGCGTTAAATAGTATTACTGCTGTTCTTCTACAATGATGGCTCGGACATTAAAAAAAACAAGAAAGTTGATATGCTATTAAAGAAAATAACCATACCAAACTATCAAAGAATTCTTCCCATAGTCATGTTGCAAGATTAGAAGCATCTCTCCAAAAGTGATTTTTACAATTTGAATGGAAATTTTATACTAAAATCCTTTATGACTCAACAGGCAAAACAAACAAACAAAAACCAATTACTATACAGATAGTTAATCAAGCACATGAATCTCTCAAACTAGATATATGTGGTACAGTTTTTTGTAATAGGAAAGATTAAGGTCATTGATTCTTAACATTTCAAGTACTCTGAGTATGACACTAAAGAGTATCTAATGGGGAAGCTCCAATTCTAGTGCTCTAAAGAGCCCTATCTATTTGGTTAAATTGATGTGTCTTTGAAAATTATTAATATTAGATTAGAATACTTGAAAAGATATAACTGTGTGCAAACAAACATCATTATTAAATAGGAATTGAAACTGTATAATTGCTGGCAAATAATTAATATTAGATAGAATATTTAAAACCATATCATCATCATCATGTCATGCAGCTAGCATGGATATCCCTGACCCTCTCTCTCCACGTCTCCCTATCATTCATGCCTCTGGCAGGTCTTCAGGGTTACATCCCATATCATCACATAGCTGCAGTATGTATGTTCAAGCTGGCCGTCCTGCTTTTGATTGGTCATATGTGGGGGTCCACAGGAGTACATCACTTACGATCTCGTCCTTGCTTCTCCAGCAGTGTCCAGCATGTCTGGTTTGTCTAGCTTGTATAGTTTTCGTGATAGGTGGTAGGTGACTGTATAGTTGGTTCCTTGTGGGGTGTTGCTGCCAGGACTTGTTCAATATTGCTCGCAACATTCTTGTATAATTGCCATTTAGCTTCTTCTCCAACCATTTAGTCAGCGTCCAAGTAGTGCATTCATATAGCAGTATCAATACGACTGCAGCCTGGAAGAAACTGCGTTTCATTTTATTGGTCAGGTTTGATTTCCATATGATTGAACGCCTATCGATAGCTGTCCATGCCTTCATTAGCCGTGTGTCGATGTCTTTTTCGGTTGATGAGACGCTGCTTCCTAGGTAGGTGAATTTGTCAACCAGTTTCAGAGATGTTCCGTCTAGTGTGGAGATGTCATTACTTGTACTTAGGATAATCAATTGAAGCTAATATCATTTATAAGTTATTATAATTAGTTACTTGAAACTATATCATTGAATAAGGAAAAAGGCTGACTTCAACATGAGAACATAATTTATAACAAAATATAAAATATAAAAAAGAAATAAAAACATGTAAAATAATATATGTATATATACATATATATATATATATATATATACATATATATATACAGTAGAATAAAAGAATAATTAAAATAAGATATCCGTGAACGTAAGTAAAATGAAAATCAATCTACGTACTAATCTATCACTCAAACGATATCTCCTCTTTTCTCCCTCTTTCTTTGATTTATGAAGAAAAACTTAAAGAGGGGTTCCTAGTGATGTAGAAGCTAATGCACTGGCCTCACTTTTGGACTAATGCCCTTGGGAAGGCATGAACCCCCTATCCACCCAGCTATGGATTAAATAGTAACACTACTATTCTCCTACAAGGATGATTTTGATATTGAATATCCCATAGCAGTTGATATGCCATTGAAAAAAGAAAACAAACAGTGTTTTTGAAGTTTCTTGCTGTTGCAATATAGAGATTTAATTGGGGCTAACTCTAATGAACAGGCAAGGTCACCTCTCTATATATGCAGGAGCCCACATCTATTTTAAGTCAGTGCTTTCGTGGCCTTCAACACGGTCACTGACAATATTCCTGATTTTTTAAAATGCACATTGCAAATTAGTTTACTTTGTGTGCTCAGACTAATGCGACATGAATTAGTATAGTTAATGGAAAGAAAATCATATCACTATACACAACTCCAAACAACCCAACTCTCGCTTAACCAATGATAGATAACAAAAAGGAAAATGCAAGCAAGAAAAGGTAACGACACAAATATTTATGAAGTTTTATATACAAGCCATATATATATATATATATATATATATACCTACCCCTCCGCTCGGGGAGATATGACACAAGGTCAATTTTTAAGTGGAGTTTAACAGGTTTGAATTCAGAGTTTTTTTTCTCTTAGACAAGTTGCCTCACCAAGACTGAAGAACCTAGTCTGTCCTACTATTTACTCATAGCTGAAGGGAGAATAAATGGATTCATACCTTTCCCAAGGGTATTAGTGCTATGTGAAAAGCAATTAGTCTCGTCCAGGATTTGAACTCATGTCGCATTGTCCATTTCCTATGACGATAACCATTACACCATGGGCACCTCCATCCATCCATCCATATATATATATATATATATATATATATATATACATATATATGGATGGACGGATGAATGGAAAATGTTGAAGCAATAAATAAAAGAAAAAGAGACAGATAAAGAGAAAGAGACTAAAAGAAAGCATGAAAGAAAGTGAGGAATATAAAGATAGAGAGACTGGAAGAGGGGAAAGAAACAGAGAAAGTGAGAGTGAGAGTGATTGAGAGGGAGGAAGAAAGAGAAGGCAAGAATAAAAGCAAAAAAAAGCAAGAAAAGACATTGAAAGGAAAAGACAGACAGAAAGTAAGAAAAAAAGAAAAGAAGAAAAAAATACAAAGAGAAATAGGTTTGGTAATAAAGACAGAAAGAGAACAAATGAGAGATAGAGATAAAGGGAAAAAAATGAGAAAGATACAGAAAAAAATGCTAGAAAGAAAGAGGCTGAAAGGAGTAAAAGAGAGAAAAAGCAAAGATAAAAAAAGGAGAAAGAAAAAGAAAGAATAGAAGGGAGAAATGAAAGAGAAAAAGAGAAAATGTGTGTGTGTGTGTGTGTGTGTGTGTGTGTGTGTGTGTGTGTGTGTGTGTGTGTGTAAATACAGAGAGAGAGGTTTGTGGGAGACAAAATTAAATTTTTTTTTAAAAAACATCTTCATATTAACGTATTTGTTCTTTTGATTTTTTTCTTCTGCTCTGTCACTGTCCTGAGGAAGGAAACTTTTCAAAAATTCAATGATGTATTTTTTTCTTCTGATACCTGTTTCCTATTTGCTTCAGAAGTTGTTTTTTTCTTTTTGTTTCTATCTGATAAATTACCTTCCTTATGTTTTTTTGTTTTGCAGTCTGTGTATCATAAGTATTTCCTGTTTCCAGATGAAGAAACTTTAAAAGAAAACACAGCCTCCATTTCATTTTATATTTATCCAAACTGGCACCACTTTCTTTTTTCTTCTTCAAGAATTTATACTTTTATTTCTATATTGGTCTCAAGAGGTTATTTACTAAGTGTAGCTTAGACTTACACAAAATCACAAAAATAAACAACTAATAATCATTTTAATTATAGCACTAGTGAATTGGTATTTGATATAAGCTTGTTAGCCATCACTCTATGGTAAGTATCTGAGTTATTGTTTACAAAATCCTGTAGTTGTAAGTTACCAGAGGAGATTCAACAAATTGTCTATACAAATCAGCAGTACTGTTTTAATAAGAAACCTTGCTTAGTTAATCATTACAACTATAGAAATTTTGATTCTCCCTGGGTGCTCTCATCATCATCATGTTGCACTGCCCGCACAGATCTTCCTGACCATCTCTTGCCACCCATCTCTATCTTCCATCATTCCCAGGAGGTCTTCCAGGCTATATACTGTATTGGTATAGAGCTGTTATATATAGGTTCTAGCTGGTCATCCTGTCTTTACTCGTCCATGTGAAGGCGTTCACAGGAGTATGTTACTTATTAGTTTGTCCTTACTTCTCCAGCAGTGTACCACATGTCTGGTTCATCTAACTTTGACAGTTTTCATGATGGGGGGTAGATGGCCGTACAGCTGCTGTTTTATGGGGTGTTACCTCCAGGACTTGTTCAATATTGCTCGCAGCATTCTCGTGTAATTGCTGTCAAGCTTTTTCTTCTTATGTTTTGTTAGAGTCCATGTAGTGCATCCATACAGCAGTATCAACACGACCGCTGCTTGGAAAAACTGCATTTTATTTTATCAGTCAGGTCTGAAATCCATATCACTGATAGCCTGTTGATAGCTGTCCATGCTTTTGCTTGTCATGTGTTGCTACATCTATGTTATAATACATTTTAATGATTATGTAAAATCATATCTATAAATGAAAAATATATTTAAATACTTGCATATCAAACAGAGAAAATGAAAGATAGTGAAAAGATAGACAAATGCTTAGAGAGTTGAAAATGACAGATACTTCAGAGAGCTAAAAAAACTATAAACTCTAAGTTAATAGAGATACCAATTGTAGTTGATGCACCAGGAAAGTTCCTCAAAAGCTTGGAAAGGGGACTGAAAGAATCAGAAATCAGAGGAAGAACCAAGAATGTCCAAACCTCAGCATTGTTACGACTGGCTAGACTACTTGGAAAAGTCCTGGGGACCAAAGGTGACTTGCTGTCACTCAGATTTCACTGAAAGAGCCCTGCTTAAAAACTGGAGTGAAAAGCTTGGTAGGAGTGAAACAATGACAGTTGTAGTAGTAACGACTTAAAATGTCTGTTTCATGGAGTGTTCATTGAAGATATGTTAGTGAGTAGTTCGGCTTTTGGACTTTCAGTGTATTTTCATACCAGTGTCTGGCAAATTTATCAAAAATAATTTATCAAAAATAACTTGTCCACTATTTATCTATAATTATAATTGAACTACGATGATTTATCTAGAGATATTTATCTACAAGTAATTTAACCAAATTTGATTGATAGATTGGTTTTATGGCATTTCAACCCTTGATGATACCAAAGAAAAAATAGTGAAATTAAGGTCTCCAATAATATACAATTGAAAAATATATCTACTAAATCATTTAAAACCAGTAAAAACTTTATATTTAGTTGCAATATGAATATTTTGAGAACCAACATATCAATGTAGTTCAGAATCATTTAAAACATCATCTCAAATAGATCTATTTGACCCAAAGATGGGACCCTAACAACAACTAGTACTCTGGGTCAGAATATAACCTGAGAGTGATGAAAACATTGGGCAGGTGACTTTACACTACTTTCCAGGGCTCTAGAACTAGACCCTCACCACTGGATCCAGGTTTAGAAGAAAATTTATTTTTGAATAAATCAATCAAAATTCATATGGTGAAGGTTAGGATTTAATAATAAGTTTCATTTGATTTGCTGGGAAGGCTGGAATAATATTATTTTGTTACCTGGTAAAAAGTATTGTTCTTTTTAGACTTAGCATCATTGGGAATTTAAACTATGTTGATTGGTTTAAATTATTCTCTAATAGAAGCACATATCAAATGAAAAAGTGAGAAAAACTGTCAGACAGCACATTGCTTATTCTAAAGACCCTCTAATCACAGCGAAAAGAAAGAAAATGAGATGGTATGGTCATATACAAAATCTGACAGAGTTCCCACAATTATTCTTCAAGGAACAGTAGAATGGAAAAGCAGACAAGGCAAAAAACTGAAAGAACAGGATTGCAATATCACTGATGAAACTTTGATGAAACTCAGGTCAATCCCATCACCATGAGAAATGGAGTAATTTGGTGAGGTGTTCAGCAATACAACACCTCTATGATCCTTCAATAACACACCTTTCATCTCAGATGCCATTTTGCCAACCAGCTCCTGAACTATTAGTAACAAAGCAAAAAATCATTGATTGGAACTTGCAATCTCTACTCCTATATATCTAACATCAGTGTCTGATTCTCTGGGATATTACTCTCAGAGGGAAGTTCATAAAAGTGTGAGATCCAGATTCTTGCTTATTGTTGATAAAAATGCATAGCTAATGGTGGTAATTATGTTGAAAATGAATTTATTTCTGTTGAAAAGTCAGACACAGGGTCTCAGAAAAATCCCACTCATTTTATTGCTAATGTTATAACTTCCCTCTTGACTGTCTCAAATATAGGAAGATGTGAAATGGTATTTTTGTCAATAAAGAAGATCCAGTTTAAAAAAAAAAACTGTAACCCACGCCCAGTGAGATGAGCTGTTTTGTTCAGCTCCAAAATTAATTTCCTTTCTTGTTCTTCTCCAAGAATCTAACTGTGTGACCCTTTTTAAAACTCCTCAAATCTCATGTTTGATCATCTCTCACTCCTACTGAGATATTTTTCATGACTGACCTTTAATTAGTGGAAGGTGACTTCTTCTTTTCATTTCCTGTCATTTCAATGAACAAATTGACTTCTCTATGCATCATATGGCAAGTTACACAGGGTTATATCTTACAGTTGTATTGGAGAAAGATGACTACAAACTACCAACTCTCATGGTGTCTCAATTGCAAGGGAGAAGAAGCATTAGGAATGTTTGATTCATACCTTTTTCAAGGGTATCTCAATAAAAGTGTTATAACATATTGATCACGTTAAATTACTTATTGCTTGAAAACAATTTAAAGATCTAAAACATTTTTTAGTATTTTTCTTATTAAGAGTGCTTCATAAAAAGCATTATGCTAAGGATAAAAGGATATGTTTTTACACAACTCCTACAAATTTACCAGGATGTAAAACAAGGTCAGTTTTTGAGTGGAGTATATCTGTTTAGAACTTAGCTTCTAAATTCTACTGTTCCTGTTACTGTACTAAGTCTAAAGAGCTCAGTTTGCCCAAAAAGAATAATTGTGCTACAGTATTACTCATGTGTCAACAATGTACTCAGAGAAAATAGTTTTAATATTTAAAGTGATAGTATCATTGGCTAGTTTCATTCTACCATCCATTCCTTTATATTGGGTCAACAATGTAATTTTTATGAATGAATAATATTTCATGGATAAATTTTACAGACATGTTAGAAATTAATTTCATGTGAAATTTCCCTTGTCTACAAAGTCAAAAATTGGTTGATAATAAAGAAAGAGCTGAGGATGGCCACTTTTATCAACTACAGAAGAAGTAAATGATGTGATTGAGAATTTAATTTACTGACCCAGAAAATCTCTTTGAAAAATACATTAACAGATTGAGCTATCTACAACTACGAAGGCAATAAAGAAGTTAAAAGTTTAAATACAAGTTGTCAAAAAGATGGTTGCATTGTTTAAAAATTTTTCTGACATACATATACACACAAATAAAAAATATACATAAAACAAAATAAGTGCTGTTGGTTAATTAATATCTTTTTTTTACTGCTACTCATAATAATGTGAGGGGGTTATCACTGTGGTATAATTTAAAGTGCTGGACTGCGGAATCATAGTAAGCTAGGTTGAACTCCATTACGTTCACAAATACCCTTGGGAAAGATATGAACCCTCTTATCCTTCTAGCTATGGATTAAATAGTATCACTATTGTCCTTTTAGAAGGGTGGATTTGGCATTAAATAACCCAAGAATGTTGATATGCCATTAAACAACAAACAAACAAACAAATCACAATAATATTTGATAAAAAATGGATTCTGTTTTAAGATTTTTAAATTATTCACACACACATGCACATATGCATATATACATAAATATATATATCAATACAATTACAACACTCACTCTTTGACAACTAATATATATATATATATATAAAAGAAATGCAAATAAGAAAAATGCATAAAAAGTGCTTGATGCTGATATAACAGAGCAGATGTTGAAAACCTAAAATCTTTGAATCAAGAACTGTTAAAATCTGTGTTATATATTGACCCTCGACTGAGCTGTCACTCAAGAGATGCACCTGTGTAAATAAGCGGAAGAACAGCGGAAGCAGGTGGGCATTAGAAAATAATATAACCAGGTGCCCGGTCGGTTTGAGTCAGTTGGAGACAGGATGCCGAAGTGAGAACCAGCTGCAGACAGAGGGCTTTGGGCCCTTGGTGACCCCCGGTGGAGTAACCCCAGCCAAGATGCGAAAGAAGTGCTGCTATGGTCGAGAGAAGAACTTGGGTCAATATAGCAGTCTGTCCTTGTCTCCACTCATTTCTCACACATAACAAACATCACCTTTTCGAAAATAAAGAGTGAGAGATTCATATAAAGAGGTGTATTCGTTCGTTATTGAAGTCGTCATTATCAGTTGATTATGGTTGTGAGTATACAATATCTGTTAATTCAAGTTTCATCAAACAAAACTATGAGAAAAAGTTGTTAATCATATCTAATAGCCACATAATAAGGTGTTTGTACATGGCCTAGTAGATAGAGTGTCTGCCAATGGTCTGGGAGACCGGGGTTTTAATTCCTGGTTGAGTGATACCAAAGACTTAAAAAAATGGTACTTGATACCTCCTTGCTTAATACTCAGCATTATAAAGTACATATCAATGATAAAGTGGAGCAATTCAGCAAAAGGAGAAGTGCCCTCCCAATACCTTGGTGTAGTAGCTATAGAAAAGGGAGCTTTCGGGTTGCCATTGACTATGTTCGCCAAATTTACTTTTACATTTACACTCACTTAAAAAGAAAAAAAAATAGAACTTCTAAATTCTGGAAAATGAATTATGGAATTTGTCTGGTGGTAAGTGATACAGTTTGATATTTTTAGCATAGGTTGATTTTTATTTTATAACAATTAATTAAGTAGTATGAACTGGAAACAAATAATGCTACTGACTTAAAAGTTATTAAAGGGAATAAACCAAAAATATTTTTGTGAAAAGGAAATAAACAAACCAGATGGTAGAAAAGAACTCAGTAATGAGATATCTGGGGGTAGAATTTTTTTTTTAAGCTGAGATTTAGAACTAAAAAATGTCTGTGACTAATTTTTATACTTGATTGAACACAAGGAACAATCATATTCATATAAAAACTTGTAGACTTTAAAAGAAAATCATGACAAAAATTTAAAGAGTTGAAAAAACAAAATTTATCATAAAGTGTTGGTAGGTTGGTTGATTGGTTGGTTGATTTTTAGGGCATATCAACCCTTGTAGGTTATTTAAAGTCAAATCCTGTTTATACTTACATACTGAATATATATAATGTTTAAATTAATAGTTGGAGGTAACCATTTTAAAATGAGTCAGGTCTCATTTGTTTGCATACAATGAAATAACTTCAAGTAATGAAAATGATTGAATATTTCTGACTCATAGATGGAACCCTAACAGTTACTACCACTCCGGGTCAGAGTGAACCTGGGAGTAAATGCAATGAAGCGATACTACACATTCTCCAAAGTTCTATGACTGGAGCCTTACTATCAGATAGTTTATTATCATATCCAGGATACTCATTTGTGGGGGGACCTTACCCCTTTGTGGAAATACAGTGGCATATTCTAGTTCCTCAGCTAAATAAAGTGATGATTATTGATGATTTTATACATCTTTACACTGCAGGCAAAAAGTTTTCTAAAAACACCTTAAAATGAGATGTTTTTATTTATTTTTTTTTTAGCAAAAGATCAAATTTCAGCCGCTACAGTGAATTTGCTTTTAATTTGACAAAAGATAAGCACTTGAGAATTTATCATACAACAACATTATATTTTGTTTTCATCAATAAATCTATCACCTGCCTTAATTACTGCTTTACAAATTCTTAGCATTCTTTCCAAGAGTTTTTCAAAAAACGATGGGGGCAGAGCTCCTAAAGCATTTTTCACTCACTGAAAAAGCTCACTCTCACTCCTTGGGTATTCTCTTTGAATATGTTTATCCAATTCATCACATGCTAATTCAATGGAAGAGAGGTCAGGAGATTGAGAGGTGAGTAAACCAAATGGTATAGCATGTCTTTGCAAAATCAAATGATATTGTTCAAATCTCCAGCCTTCTCTCCTCCAAAACAATCCCTTACTATAACAGACCCACCTCCATGCTTAACTGTTGGAGCCACACATTCATCAGAGTTTCTCCAGGCTTTTTTCTCTCATACAATGTACTGTCAAAGGTAAAAGGTACAATTTTGACTCATCTATTGATAATAATTTTTGCCACTTTTTCAGTGTCCAGTTCTCATGCTTTTTGGCCCATAGTAGTCTTTTCTGCTCCTTCCCCTTCTTTAATAGGAATTTCTTGATTCCTATGCACCCCCTAAACCCCAATGAAAATACTCTTGCAATAGTTCAATGTTTTTTTTTCAAACACAGTAATATTTTAGCCAAAATGAGTGGTTTTCATAAACAGTAATTGGTGTTACAACATTAGTTACTGCTGAGCAAAAATCTAGAATCTATATTTACATTTAAGTTAGTTGAAAATTTTGGTAATCCCAAAATATCTACAAAGAGAGTAATTGTGAAAACAAAATCTAGTATTACTTATAGAAAATATTCATAATCTAGCAAAATGTATTATGTCAGAATTTGAAATTTTTTGTAGTAAGAGGGAAGTGTATGTAAGAAGGAAGCATAGAGAAAGACTGAAAAATAAAATAAAATATGCTGAAATGTTATCTTTTACTTAAAAAATGCAATATTATCTTTTACTTAAAAAAATGCCAAAATATCTCATTTTAAGATATTTTTTAAAGATATACAGGGTGGCCCCAAACATTTTGCCTGTAGAGCATATTCAAAGAAGAATATAAAAATTTTAAATATGTTCCATGTTAGTATTATCATACAAATTATCCCAGTTCTGTAAGAATGGGTGTTCAATATATTTTGATATGATAATATAAGAACACAAGACAGAGAGCTGATGACCTATAAGGAAGGAAAAACCAAAATTGTAGTTTTAACAAAACCAGTAGGAAGCTTGGTCCTACCACCTAATGGTTATGTTTCATGTGAATATCTTGGTTTTTGTGCAGCATCATTGGGGATTGGTCTAATACCAGAATAGGAGAATGGCATTCCATTAGTGTAAGTTCCTCAAAAGAAATGTACTTCCTTTCTCATGGCACCTGGGTGGTACAGACTGAATGGCACTAAAATTTTGGCAGAAGGAAATCTTTTTGTGCTTCCTCTTACCTGTTTTAGGGAATGAATAGCAGCATAGATGGATTGGGCATAGAATTCTGGAAGCATGTCTGGCTGTTGGGTTAGCAAGGCATTTATAATTGAGAACATTTATATTCATAAGAGATTACATGAATATGTGAGAATTCATAACCAAGTTTATATATATATATATATATATATATATATATATATATATATATATACATTTTGATATGTAAAATATGTGTACTTATATATGTATCTGTATATGTGTATTTATATTTATACATGTGTATATATATATATATATATATATATATATATATATATATATGAGCAACATATACACATACAGTTTAAGAAATAGACATTTTAACTCACTTATGTAAATATATCCTTCAAGTATATATATATATGTAT
>OY757917.1:78356044-78358544 GCA_963585895.1 Sepioteuthis lessoniana | reverse complement strand
ATTCTAGCTTCATAAAACTTTCATGGAGGTGCCCGTGGTGTAATGGTTATTGTCATAGGAAATAGACACGGCGACATGAGTTCAAATCCTAGACGAGACTGATTACATTTCACATAGCACTAATACCCTTGGGAAAGGTATGAATCCAATTATTCTCCCTCCAGCTATGGGTAAATAGTAGGGCAGACTAGGTTCTTCAGCCTTGGAGAGGCAACTAGTCTAGGAGAAGGAAAACTCTGAATTCAAACCTGTTAAACTTCGCTTAAAAATTGACCTTGTGTCATATCCTGCCCGAGCGGAGGGGTTGGTAAATATGATAAAACTTTCATAAAACTTTCCTCATACAAACTTGATTAAATTATTGAGTGATCTTGTAACTGGCATTCCTAAAACAAATACTAGTTGAAGAATACATATGTACATTGGTCTACAGTTAAAAGACAGTTCTTGCAGACCTCCACAAGCATATTCACAGGATATTCAAGACACTTATTCCATTGAGTTTTCCACTGGTTGAAGCATCTCTAAAACTCTTCTTTTCATATTGTGTAAAACTATATCATTGTATTTCTTTTACTGTCTTCCACATTCTCAAATTTTATTAATGAGATGAATTTACAGTTGAGTAAAAAATCAAACAGGGCCAAATTTGATGATTAGGAAGGGTGCTGCAATTGCTTTATTCTGTTTTTTACCAAAAATATTTCAGTCAAAAAGTATTGAGACTGGCTTCATAATTAAAAAAAAATTAACTTTGGTTTGTCTAAATGAAATTTAGACATCCATACATCATCACTTTATCATATAAGTTGCTCAGCTGTGCACACAAATAGTTAGTAATCTAAGAGTCTAGACATCATCACTTTATTATATAAGTTTCTCAGGTGGGCATACATCTAGATAGTAATCTAGATGTTTAGACATCATCACTTGCTCAGCTGGGCACATATTTTCATTCTGCTTTTAAATTTAAAAATTTGGAAAATTCAAAGGAAATCTTCATACTTTTTTATCACTCCTCTTAACGATAATTTGTTTCTGAATAAAATTAAACTCAGCAAATACCAATATTTTGGGCAGTATGGAAACTGATTAGTACTGAATACCCTGTGATCTTATATCAGACTTGACTGGTCTCAGTAAATGAAACAATAAAGATGAGAATATCAAGCTGATGGACTTGTAGAAATAGAATCATAACATATCTTAGAATTTCAGGTAATATTTTTTGGTTGTTTATTCCGTAATAGATTATAATATATTTGGTTGTGTCTTAAAGTTTTAGTTTGCAAGTTAGTTTAACAAACCATTTACAATTGCTTTGAAATTTATCATTACTAAATGTCTTACTGATTTGGTTCCAATTGATTTAAATTACATGTCGACATATCTAAAGATATTTTATTTTTAGAGATTAGTGAATTACATTCATTATGATTTTTTTACATTTGCTTCCAATCCCACAAACCATCCAAGTACGGTTAGAGTGGATCTGGGAGTAATAGCTATGAAGGGGTACTTTACACTCTCCAGATATCCAGAACTGGAGCCTCACCATCAGATTTAGTTTAGTGACATACCCAGAACATCCCTTTTTGTGAGTGTCTTACCCCTCGGCAGGATATACAGTCAGTGTTTTTTAAGCTCTGACAACAGAGAGATAATTTGGTTCTGTACTTGAATATTCTTTCCTATATTGTATTATTCTGTTGCAGTGTCATGGTGAGTTGTTTCTTTGTTTGGCATCTAAGATCTATGGGTATTACTTAGTTGAACCAATCCCCCATCCAAGTACCATGCAACAGGTTGTATTGAGATGCATACCACTTGCAGCAAAGATTAGTTTCTTCCTCAACCCATTGCTGAATATCCAAGATAGATAGCTTTTTACAGTCTGAAAAAGTTTTAGTTGCCCTGCTATTCATGCCTTATGAAGTAGAAGCAGATAACCTCAGGTGGATAGCCCAGTTGGCTGGGGCGGTAGAATACACCGACTGCATTTCTGCAAAGGGATAAGACTCCCCAAATGAATGCCCTGGATGTGACACTAAACAATCTGATGGTGAGGCTCTGGTAATGCTGGAGCTCTGAGGAATGTGGAGTACCCCTTTATTGCCATTGCTCTCAAGTCCGCTCTGGCCTGGAGTGGTAGCACCTGATAGGGTCCTATTGATGGGTCAAATAAAAATGAATTGTAATTATGCTAAACTGAATTGTTTGAAATCAAACAGTTTTTACATTTAACTGTGTGCAAACAAAAACTGTACTTATGCTCAATTGAAACTGTGTACTGCTAAACTGAATTGTTTGAAGTAGAATGGTTTAAATGTATAAAAATGGATTTGGCATTAAATGGCCTACAATGGTTGATATGCCATTAAACCAAACCAAATGCAAAGCCCCAGGCAGAGGTTGAACTCAGTTTACATATTCCATTCTCTACATCATTAACAGTTAAGTCCCCTTCAATATTTTATTAAACTTAATAAAGGTCTATATA